>OX424576.1:80919563-80954563 GCA_949152435.1 Gastracanthus pulcherrimus
CAAAGATCTATATATATTTTATCCTAGTCATTTGTGTTTAAATAATTATTATAAACGTTAATACATTATTAATTTGTATATTTTACTTTAATGTTCAATATATGTATATTAGTAAGTACTATTAAACAATAATCGTTATTTACTTTTAAAAACGAATGATATAAACCGAAGTATATATGGTTTAAAAAATAACAATCTTTGTAGGTTAAACTTGTGAGTGATGTGTAACATATAAAATTCATTTCAAACATACTTAGATAATTAAACACTAAAAGCGAACTATATATCTAAAAGAATACATAGTTTATGTATATTGATCAACTAACAAATTAAAATAATTTTAATTTATATAATAATTTTAATTAAAAACAAACTACACATTTTAAATGAATCAAATATTAAGGAATATGAATATGTATATATTATACAAAAAATATTACGCTGCTGCCGCATTCCGTGTACGAATCGAGGCCTTTTCCATATCTCCTTTTTTCTACGTAATTTTTGCCAATTTTGTGGAATTTTTCGTAATTTTTACGTGACTAATGCGCTATTTTACGTTATTTTATGTTATTTTACGTTACTTTTACGCTATTCTATGTTATTGTATGTATCTTTACATCTAGGAATTAGAACCTTCTCGATATCTCCCTTTTTCTACGAGATTTTGGCCTATCTCTTGGATTATTTCGTGATTTTTACGTGATTCATGCGCTATTTTACATTATTTTACGTTATTACACGTTATTCTATGTTTCTTTGTATCTGAGAATCAGAATCTTCTTCATATAAGTTGCGTCGACCTCCATAAAGCCCGCCGTTTGGTCTCTCATGACTCATACGCACAGTCCGGGACGCGGTATCGCAAAATCTTACACGACGTGAATCTTAGTCGCGCGACACGATGCGTGCTTCGCTCTCCGTAGGCAAAGTATATTTGGCTCGTTTTTCCCAAAATCTCCGCGGTTCGCCCTAAGCGCTCGGCCGCCCCACCCCCGTGGTCTATCTAAATACTATAAATTAGTACATGTATTGCATATGAGAGAGAGAGAGAGAGATAGAGAGAGAGAGAGAGAGAGAGAGAGACTGTGTATTCATCCATGACGAAATTCTTACAATTGTATGTACATATATATTTAAAATAGTTAAAATAGTTAAAATATCACTAAATTAATACATTCGTTATCTTACATTTAACATTCATTATAGTGTTTCTTTAATAAAAAAATGACATCATTCGCTGTAACAGTTCGCTCACTGAATACACGTCGTCAATACATAATAAGACAAATATAATGAAGGTAACAAAATACAATATAAAATAAAAAGAATACATACACACACTCCTCCAAAAATGCACGTAGATCTATCACTTCAAAAAATAAAAACACACTCATTCATCTGACATTCTTGCAATTCACGCTAATAAATACATTCGTACATAACACTTAACACTTAAAATAAATTAAATAAATAAATAAATTGTAACATGTAAAATGCCACAAGGAAAGATATAGAGAGAGAAATAAGGTTAGGTTAGAGTAGGTAGGAGGGTTAGGTAGTAGAGATATTATTTTATTATTAATTGGGGGGATAAACAAATAGACGGACGGAATCACGCACGCACCAAACCACCGAATGCACGCTATTGGAATTGTTATTATTTTAAAGCGTATTAATCGCGTACGTTATTATTTCACGGGGGAGATCGACGGCGCGACACCGGACACATACCACCAGCACAAACACACTATATCAGCAGCAGCCAACTCAGCTGGCATAGCCCAGGAAGCTGAGCAACACGAGGAAGCGGCAGCGACGGAGAAGAAGTCGAGTCCTTGTATGTTACAGGTAGCGGCGGCCTGAAAGAGAGAAAAAGAGAGAAGCGAGAAACGCTAAAAGCAGCCGGGAGCCACGGGGCCGGAGCAGCAGCAGCACAGCAGCAGCAGACGATAACATACTCACACACATACACACTCGCGGGAACCCGAGAGAGCGATCGGAGCGCGAGGAGCTTCAGCGGAGTCATCCTTAAGGACAACGACGAGAAGAGCTAATGACTAGGCAGGTGCGTCCCATGCGGCTTTAGCCGACTTAGAGAGTAGCGGGAGAGTCAAGCGGCAAGAGAGACGAAAGACTGTCGGCAAACGAAAGATGACGAGATTGGCATGTAAAAAGATGGGAAGAGAGGCGCGCGGCAGGAGAAGGGAGCAAGGCGCGTTTTCAACGAGCGCGTCGCGCTCTGGCAATTCTTACGCATTATTTATCGAGTAATTGGGTATACATTCATATGAGAAGCGTGCAGCATAGAGGGCGCTATTAATATTTTAAATTACGCGCGTCACAGGGGCGAAATGCATGATGGGTAAAACTAGAGCAGTAACTAACCTCCGGTTACTATTCTAGTGAAAATCGAGTTGAGGGCCTATGCCAACAGGTGTTAGAAAAGGAGAGAATATCGAGTAAGGTAAAATAGAGGGAGGTAGGGTGCAGGGACGCCACGGGGAGAGGACTGGAGTCCTTCCGCCCTGCCCTATTCGGTCCGGATCTTTCACCGAGGACAGTCGAGTAGCCTAGTAGCCGTCGCATTACTGTTTTACGGGTTAGCCGTACCGCATGGAGATTTGGCATGGAGATTTGGCATGGATGGATGGATGGATGGATGGATGGATGGATGGATGGATGGATGGATGGATGGATGGATGGATGGAAGGATGGATGGATGGATGGATGGATGGATGGATGGATGGATGGATGGATGGATGGATGGATGGATGGATGGATGGATGGATGGATGGATGGATGGATGGACGGACGGACGGACGGACGGACGGACGGACGGACGGACGGACGGACGGACGGACGGACGGATAGATGGACGGATGGATGGATGGATGGATGGATGGATGGATGGATGGATGGATGGATGGATGGATGGATGGATGGATGGATGGATGGATGGATGGATGGATGGATGGATGGATGGATGGATGGATGGATGGATGGATGGATGGATGGATGGATGGATGGATGGATGGATGGATGGATGGATGGATGGATGGATGGATGGATGGATGGATGGATGGATGGATGGATGGATGGATGGATGGATGGATGGATGGATGGATGGATGGATGGATGGATGGATGGATGGATGGATGGATGGATGAATAAAATTAATAATTTAAATAAATAAATAAATTAACGAAATAAGTAACCTAAATCAATACTCAAAATAGATTAGATTGGGAATACACAGGAATGAACGAAAACAATTTATTTATGAGTATCGGAAAAGTTCACATCTGTGTATTCCCGTCACCGTGTAATTGTTTAAAGTGCCTGCTTAACGCCGTTTGAAATTTGCAAAAAGATAAATAAATAAATAAATAAATAAATAAATAAATAAATAAATAAATAAATAAATAAATAAATAAATAAATAAATAAATAAATAAATAAATAAATAAATAAATAAATAAATAAATAAATAAATAAATAAATAAATAAATAAATAAATAAATAAATAAATAAATAAATAAATAAATAAATAAATAAATAAATAAATAAATAAATAAATAAATAAATAAATAAATAAATAAATAAATAAATAAATAAATAAATAAATAAATAAATAAATAAATAAATAAATAAATAAATAAATAAATAAATAAATAAATAAATAAATAAATAAATAAATAAATAAATAAATAAATAAATAAATAAATAAATAAATAAATAAATAAATAAATAAATAAATAAATAAATAAATAAATAAATAAATAAATAAATAAATAAATAAATAAATAAATAAATAAATAAATAAATAAATAAATAAATAAATAAATAAATAAATAAATAAATAAATAAATAAATAAATAAATAAATAAATAAATAAATAAATAAATAAATAAATAAATAAATAAATAAATAAATAAATAAATAAATAAATAAATAAATAAATAAATAAATAAATAAATAAATAAATAAATAAATAAATAAATAAATAAATAAATAAATAAATAAATAAATAAATAAATAAATAAATAAATAAATAAATAAATAAATAAATAAATAAATAAATAAATAAATAAATAAATAAATAAATAAATAAATAAATAAATAAATAAATAAATAAATAAATAAATAAATAAATAAATAAATAAATAAATAAATAAATAAATAAATAAATAAATAAATAAATAAATAAATAAATAAATAAATAAATAAATAAATAAATAAATAAATAAATAAATAAATAAATAAATAAATAAATAAATAAATAAATAAATAAATAAATAAATAAATAAATAAATAAATAAATAAATAAATAAATAAATAAATAAATAAATAAATAAATAAATAAATAAATAAATAAATAAATAAATAAATAAATAAATAAATAAATAAATAAATAAATAAATAAATAAATAAATAAATAAATAAATAAATAAATAAATAAATAAATAAATAAATAAATAAATAAATAAATAAATAAATAAATAAATAAATAAATAAATAAATAAATAAATAAATAAATAAATAAATAAATAAATAAATAAATAAATAAATAAATAAATAAATAAATAAATAAATAAATAAATAAATAAATAAATAAATAAATAAATAAATAAATAAATAAATAAATAAATAAATAAATAAATAAATAAATAAATAAATAAATAAATAAATAAATAAATAAATAAATAAATAAATAAATAAATAAATAAATAAATAAATAAATAAATAAATAAATAAATAAATAAATAAATAAATAAATAAATAAATAAATAAATAAATAAATAAATAAATAAATAAATAAATAAATAAATAAATAAATAAATAAATAAATAAATAAATAAATAAATAAATAAATAAATAAATAAATAAATAAATAAATAAATAAATAAATAAATAAATAAATAAATAAATAAATAAATAAATAAATAAATAAATAAATAAATAAATAAATAAATAAATAAATAAATAAATAAATAAATAAATAAATAAATAAATAAATAAATAAATAAATAAATAAATAAATAAATAAATAAATAAATAAATAAATAAATAAATAAATAAATAAATAAATAAATAAATAAATAAATAAATAAATAAATAAATAAATAAATAAATAAATAAATAAATAAATAAATAAATAAATAAATAAATAAATAAATAAATAAATAAATAAATAAATAAATAAATAAATAAATAAATAAATAAATAAATAAATAAATAAATAAATAAATAAATAAATAAATAAATAAATAAATAAATAAATAAATAAATAAATAAATAAATAAATAAATAAATAAATAAATAAATAAATAAATAAATAAATAAATAAATAAATAAATAAATAAATAAATAAATAAATAAATAAATAAATAAATAAATAAATAAATAAATAAATAAATAAATAAATAAATAAATAAATAAATAAATAAATAAATAAATAAATAAATAAATAAATAAATAAATAAATAAATAAATAAATAAATAAATAAATAAATAAATAAATAAATAAATAAATAAATAAATAAATAAATAAATAAATAAATAAATAAATAAATAAATAAATAAATAAATAAATAAATAAATAAATAAATAAATAAATAAATAAATAAATAAATAAATAAATAAATAAATAAATAAATAAATAAATAAATAAATAAATAAATAAATAAATAAATAAATAAATAAATAAATAAATAAATAAATAAATAAATAAATAAATAAATAAATAAATAAATAAATAAATAAATAAATAAATAAATAAATAAATAAATAAATAAATAAATAAATAAATAAATAAATAAATAAATAAATAAATAAATAAATAAATAAATAAATAAATAAATAAATAAATAAATAAATAAATAAATAAATAAATAAATAAATAAATAAATAAATAAATAAATAAATAAATAAATAAATAAATAAATAAATAAATAAATAAATAAATAAATAAATAAATAAATAAATAAATAAATAAATAAATAAATAAATAAATAAATAAATAAATAAATAAATAAATAAATAAATAAATAAATAAATAAATAAATAAATAAATAAATAAATAAATAAATAAATAAATAAATAAATAAATAAATAAATAAATAAATAAATAAATAAATAAATAAATAAATAAATAAATAAATAAATAAATAAATAAATAAATAAATAAATAAATAAATAAATAAATAAATAAATAAATAAATAAATAAATAAATAAATAAATAAATAAATAAATAAATAAATAAATAAATAAATAAATAAATAAATAAATAAATAAATAAATAAATAAATAAATAAATAAATAAATAAATAAATAAATAAATAAATAAATAAATAAATAAATAAATAAATAAATAAATAAATAAATAAATAAATAAATAAATAAATAAATAAATAAATAAATAAATAAATAAATAAATAAATAAATAAATAAATAAATTAAAAAATTGAATCGAACTCATTAAAAAATTGCCTATACCACCACGCCATTCGTATGAATCGTCGAAGCTGTTTTTTAGATTTTTCGGAGCAGGAAACTCCAAATACTGGGGCAATCTTTTCTACATCCAGCCGGAATCCATCTAGGTTCACGAGAACCCTAAAAATCTAACTTCACTGCGGCAAAACTCGCTTTTAACAATATACTCAAGCTATATTAGGTGCTCTTCAAATGTTTCTGTTGTTATAATGATATCGTCAATAAACGAATATGCGTGCACTTCAAGTTCAGGGCTAATAATTTTATTACTCAATTCTTGGAACGCTGCGAGCCCGCCGGATATGCCATATAAGCTCTTTCTCCGTCGCGATCGGTGAGAGAACAGGATCAAATTGTGCTTGTGCTTCATTAGACTCGTTAGAGTGAGTCAGTGACGTCCTTCAATTGGTTGCAGGGACCTCATTTACATACCCCGCTGCCCTTTCCCGCACAATCTGGACACGATCTCGTAGTCTACCCTGGTCAGCTGCAACCCCAGCAGCCAACACTGGGACGTGGCCCAGGTTTCTGTGTTTTATTTAAATCGCTGGCTGGCTGACGTGTGGGACTGCTTGTTTAGGATTGCCGCTCCTTTCATTATACAACCCTTTAAATCTAGTAGGAGCCGATTTTTGCGCTGCTGCTTTCTCTGCAGTTGACGGTGGGGCCTTTACGGGTTCAGTCAAGAATCAGCTGCTTTAACTTTTCATTAAGCAACTTCTCGATATGTGCCGAAATATCTTGAGGCGAACTGTGCGATATCGCTGCCAGAAGGAGAGCATTCCACTTTGTAGTTTTGCATTCAATTTCGCCTCAAAAAGCTTATCAACCTTCTGGGACAAGTCTGTAGGCGAACTTTCTTCAATTGCAGCCAGACTCATTTTATAATAATTCTCTTTAACCCTCTCTCCATTTCCCTTTGTAGGTTAATTCCGGCAACAAGCACTTGTCAGCAGAAGGTAGCTCTTTCCAATTGCAACGTATCTCTACGACAACTTCTGTTTGCCATGCCAACCGAATTAAGCTGTCCAGATCGGGCGACATATTTTGATAAATGAGTTGTAATTTTCTTCTTTCATCCAAAGGCACCATTTTTCCATGTAGGAGAGGAGACAGAATATGTAATCGGTTACCGATTCTGCAAACCCTTAAGAGCGTGTCATCGCTTCTGTTACTAGCCGATGATAAAAACCTCTATCTACCTCGTAATAACGCCACGCTGCTTCACAAAAATCTTGTCATGTGCGCCAATTTGAGATTGACGACACCATTGGAGTGCTGCTCCGTATAGTAACTCGGTCATGGCATTCAAGAGGTCCTCATTCACTATGTGCGCTATGGTACGGCACTTCTTCACACGTTGCAGTAACTCCGCTATATTGCGACCATCTTTCTCGCCAGAAAACTTGATATTCCACAATCGAACCGTTTCTACAATATCATTTATTCGATGTTTGAAATATGTCAAATTCTACCGGGATCCCATTGACTCAGAGTACTGAGGTACTCCCCTTCCCCCAGACGCTTGCCAAGTGGGGAGAGTCTGATTACTTGAATGAGCCATCTCTAGTTCTGTCGGTCCTTCATGTTGTAGAAGCGAGGTGAAATTTCGGGTATTTGCATTCAGTATCGATCTAACTTCTCTTGCATCTTCTCGTTCTCGTGCTCTTGGGTTATTATTCAGCTGCTGATCATCGTCATATCGTAGATCGAATGTGCCTTGGAAAGTGACACTCCTTCGGTTTTTGGGCATTGCTCCTTGCCCCTGATGCGTATTCGCCGATCTTCGTTTTGTATTGTCTCGAAACGTATCCTGGTACTCGTAACTAATCCAGTTACATGCCCTTGAAGCTCCTTCACTTGAGTACTGTACTCTTGTACTAATTCCTGTATGCCTACCATTTCAAATGCTATGGCTCTTGGAATGGACATGACGTGCCATTCGATAACGTCATCAATATTATATTTGAGTCTTCGCGCGCATTACTGTATTGTCCGATACCGGTAGAAAATACCGTACTCGAATTACTAGTTTTACTTACCCCCCTTGAGCCAGTTGCTTTTGTAGCTGTAGTTATGCTTTTTGCTCTTTATACTGCTATCATACTTGATGGTACTGTTGTAGTCGACATATTTAATCCCCAGAGTGACAGTGGCATTGTTGGTAGTGGTGGTGATATGGATAATTTTGTAGGTGGTGTATATGACGGTGTCGTTGTAGCAACCACTACAGCCGCCGCTTCTCGTGTAAGTGCACCATGCTGTATATGACTAGGATTCATCTGTCCATTATCTTGGCATTGCGTCATAGACAAAATCATTCGGTAAGCCTTGCACATCTATGTGACTTGCCGAATGTCTTTGTCTTTCTATGATTTCAGCTTACTCTTTATTGGTGAAATAAGGCTCATATAGTACCTCATCTAGTTTCTCTTTACGACGAGTTTTCTATGATACTACGTCTGTATCATCTAAGCTGTTAACAAAATCGGCCGCTGTGTAGTCGCCCAGCAAGCGTATATATAACCTATTTAATACTAATCTATTTAGAAGCACGTCTAATTCATTGCTATCTAGCTGTAAAATCCACGTTAGAATTTTTATTAACGTTATGTTAAAATTGTTCATTGTTTTCTTGTATTTTAATTAAATTCTAACTTTACGCAAGATTAAAAAAAAAATTTAATTTCATATGTGACAGTAGTAAAATAAAATTTATTTATTTTTACAAAATAAATTATTTTACAAAATGAAAAGTGTTTATCACACAAAAAGATATGTTTCCTTCAGTGTAATTTATATGAGTAATAGATTACGTAAATCGCTTATCCCGTAAATATTGTTCAGTAACTATTACTCATAAAATATTATCAAACGCCCCAAGATTTACAACTGAAAGAATACAATTTTTATTCGATATTAATTTGACTTAAATAACTTGCGTAAATCGCTTTAGAAAGTAAAGAATTCAAAAGTCCCATTTAATTATCTTAAAATAATGAAAATAATTTTTTTTGTGAAAAAAAAACAACAGAAAATTTTTAAATTATTAAATAATTAATTGATTGCTAATATTATTTTCTCAATAGAAATAAATAATAATCACAATTGTCAATTAAAATAATAAACAATTGTTTATATTAATAACGATAATATAATTTTTAATTAATTAAGTAAGCAATACAATTAATTATTCGGCGGACTAGTCGCAGTTGAATTACATACACTACATTAGCAAGTAAACGAGCAAGTGGGTGAGCGTATTATATAGTTTACTAAATTGTTTATTTAAATTGTTTATGTTATTGTTGATTTATTTTACAACATATCTATTCTATTTTAACAGTCGAAAATAAATCTAATGATAAACTAAAACAATGTAGTTTATCAGTAATGCACACTATTAATAAATTTATAGAATAAAATTTTCAAAATTTAGTTTACTTACAAACACTTTAAAATAAAGGAAGATTTTAAGGCAGTTATCCCGTAAAATCAAAAGTTTTGAGAAACTTCTGAAATTTTGAGCAAAATCAACTTTTGTCTCAAGGAATGTCCCTTCAAAATTTCAGATCGCTATACTATATAGATTTTGAGTTATACTCATCCAAAGTTCACGCGTTTCAGGTCTTATTTCAATAGAATATGGCGATTTTAATGAAAAATCCATGAATATGAGTTTTATCAGCTCTAACGATTGAGCAAGTATTGAGAAATATCTGAAAAAAAAGAACAAATTAGATCAAACCCGGATAAAGCATATATTTTTATTTCTGGAAACTGGTCCATACATTAATGAAATAATATTAATCCAAATATCGTAAATCTTACTTTTGTCCATAACTAAGTGAGTCAAAAGTTGATGTTTCCTTTGTAATTAATATATTTTTCGTTTTACTCGCAGTAAGACAACATAATAATAATTCTTTTGTGCTATTCTAATTTTATATATAAAGAAATTCATATATATTGATATTTTTATTTTTAAATACATGAAATTAAATTTTCTTTACTTAAATATTCACAAGTGATTTTACCAAAATTTACACTTTATTGATTGAGAGATTAACCAGGATTCGATTGGGGGGTTAAGGAGAGGAATCAGTTAAATAAAAAAACATTGATTTATGGAAAATAACAAAAACAATATTAATTTTTATTCATTAATAATCAAAAGATAATATAGAAAATTTAATAAATTTAATAACAACAATAAGACAATATTTTAATTTAAGAAAAAAAATAATAACTGAAGTAATAAAGAGAAAAATTAACAAAATTATAATATTAATAATAACACCGGCACACAAAAAAAAAGTTGTCTGTACAAGAAACTAGACCCATCTATCCTTATGTTTTTCGGGTCGCTGAATCCGTATCCGGGATCAGTTTGGCCCCATCACGTCAGGGTCAAGGTCAGTTCAAGGTCAAACTGAGAAGAAACGGTTTAAACTGATAAAAGGGTCATATAAAAACTTCCCAACAATGGAAAAAGATGCCAAAAATTGTAAAAAGTCTTATTCAAAAGATTCGATCACGTAATATCTTCCTTGTGTACAGAGCAAAGTTGCTTTCGTTTATATTTTTTTCTTATTTTTATTTTTTTTTTCACTAATTTAGTAACTATCGATGTCTTACTTTACTCCTTTTTTCTCTTGTAACGAACTCTTTTTGCTTCAAATGACCTATGCAATGGGTTTCTTTTTCTCTTTTTGTTATTTGTTTTAATGTCTCTCTTCAGCGTCCAGCAAAAATCTGCCATCATATTGACATTCCATCTTTCTTGGTATCCATTCTCCATTACACTTATATCTTGATGAAACCGTTCTCCCTGTTCTTCACTGACGTCTCATAATTAAGACGAAAGTAATCAAGATGAGAATGTAAGAAATGCATTTTATAACTCATCAAGCAACCCAAATTTTTGAAATTTTCCACCATTTGTGCAACTAGTTCCTGATAGTTCTCACTCTTTTTATTTCCTAAAAAGTTCTCACGAACAGTTTGGAAACTTTGCCATGCAGCTTTTTTTGTGTCGTTCATTTTTGTGATAAATGTTTCGTCTTCAAATAGAGTACGAATTTGAGGACCATCAAAAATACCTTCTTTCAATTTAGCATTACTTATTGCGGGAAACTTTTCTCCTAAATACTGGAACAATCGCCATCTTTATCCAGAGCTTTGACGAACTGCTTCATGAGGCCAAGTTTGATATGAAGTGATGGTAGCAGATAGTTTGATGGGTCAATCAATGGCATATGTATAATGTTCGTCGATCCCTGTCTCTACTATCCCATGAACACAAGAAGCAGGGATTTTTTGTAAAACCTGATTGTTGTCCTAAGATCATGGTAGCAATTTTAAGATCACCACAAATTTTTCATTGATGTTCCGAGTACTTTATTTTTTCCAATACAATTTCTAAATTTTCATAAGTTTCTTTCAGCTTAGTCGAGTGAGCTATGGGAATAGATGCAAACTTGTTTGCGTTATGAAGCAGAACAGCTTTCAGACTTCGTTTTGACGAATCAATAAAAAGTCACCATTCCTCGTCTTTATACGTATTCGGTTTTATTGCATCGACTAAACCTTTAACATCTGTACAATATACCAACGAATTCTCTTCATCGTTTGTAAAAAATTTCCTAAACTCTTTTTCTCTATCTCGATAAAAAGAAGCTATTGTTCCTTTTGCTAACTGGCTTTTCTTTTTAAGAACTGACGCTAGATATTCAGCTCCATCTTTAGGTAATCATAAATTTCGAATAACGTCACTTAACTCTTCTTGGTTAAAGGTTTCTGGAGCTTTTCTTGTACTAGCTGGCAAGTATTCTTCGTCTGAGGATTCTTCATCAGATTCTTCTTCAATCTCGGAACCTTCTTTGTCACAGGACTCATCAACTTACATTTCTTCTACTTCGCCTGAGCGGGCCACATACATGGGTTCGATGATAACAGTTTTATCCCTGACTTCTATTTTCATAGGTTTCACTACTGAAGAAACGTCTGCGTATAAAATTTTAGATTTAATAGCCGTGTTAAAACCTTTGGTATTAGTCATACAAAAATTGCAGTCATTTAGTAAGACATCAACAGTTACTAAACTAGTGAAAAAAAAAATAAGAAAAAAATATAAACGAAAGCAACTTTGCTCTTTACACAAGGAAGATATTACGTGATCAAATCTCTTGAATAAGACTTTTTACAATTTTTGGCATCTTTTTCCATTGTTGGGAAGTTTTTATATGACCCTTTTATCGGTTTCAACCTTTTCTTTTCAACTTGACCTTGATCTGACCTTGACCCTGACGTGATGGGGCCAGACTGACCCCGGATTCGGATTCAGCGACCTAAAAAACATAAATATATTGCATTTTTATCAGTTTAAACCGTTTCTTCTCAGTTTGACCTTGAACTGACCTTGACCCTGACGTGATGGGGCCAAACTGACCCCGGATTCGGATTCAGCGACCCGAAAAAGATAAGGATAGATGGGTCTAGTTTCTTGTACAGACAACTTTTTTTTTGTGTGCCGGTGTAATCGATAGATAACTACATCCGTTCTAAATCTCTATTCTTGAAGTAAAATGATTGTATACACATGGCCATATTTTGCAGTTTCTTAGAATGATAACGGGTTTGACGAAAGCTTTCGACTCCACAACCTGTTTTCGGTTTGCTTATGCATATAATATTACCATTAAATATTTAGAATTAACTACTTAATGGAATGTAAATCCTACTTGCAGTCCTACATTTTATACTGAAAATTTGTATAAAATCGTTATAATATATTGTATAATATTCATAAACATAATAAATCTTCCAGAATAAAATTTTTAAGAAAGGTTAAATTAGTTCAAATAAGATCATTTTGTTGTAAAGGATAAATAAATATTAACTATTTATTTTTGATCAGAAAAATAAAAATATCAATATAGGTACATAACTTTCTTTGTATCTGAAATGTGAATAATAAGAAATTTAGGTATTCAAAATCCCATGTGAGATCTATGATCTTTGGATTAATATTATTTCATTAGTGTATTTACCAAGGTATTATATAGCTACCTTAAATTTAAATTTCTTCAGGTACTGACAAGGAGCGTGTATGAGACGCGGGTCGCGATAAGATCGTTAACCAAAACTGCAGTTGCTGGGGTTTATTTTTAGGCACCACAAAGCACTTCTCAGAGCCTCATTGAAATTTGCGACCCGTATCTCATACACTCTCCTTGTAGATTATCAAGATTAACGAGAAATATTTTATTAACATCTTTTAACAAAGCTGGCATAATTTAAAATTTAATGCTGTAGACTTTGGTATAACGGGGCTTTCAAAATAATTAATAGTTAACTCAAAATCGATAAGAGTTAATTCAAAAACCAATACTTTTTAAGACGAGGTATTTTGCTCAAAACTAAAAAAGACTGCCGAGAGACTATCGAGATTTTTTCAAAACCAAGAAAATATTATCAAAAATATCGTCTTGACATGATCTCGTGCAGCCCCATTGCGTTTATAATTCATAATTTCATTGTTTCTGCATTTTGAATAAAAATAGAAAAATTATTGTAAAATAAGACTAATAATTATGTTTTCTGTACCAGTAATTCACTTTAAATGGAATATAAAAGGCTCTTACAAAATTGAAAAAATTCACTTTAAAAATTTAAAGAGTTTATTATTGAAACCTTTATTATAGATTGGAAATGTTTCTCCTTGAAGTAGGACTTGGATTTTGGCATTTAGGTTTTAAATTTGGCATATACAGGTTAATAAGGTGCTATATCTTCTCTGAACACACATTATATAAGCGTACAGTTTTAGCAAGCAGTTGTACCAAAGTAAATTATTTTTTAAAAATAAAAAGCTACAAATTAGCATTCAAAATGTAACTAGTTAAGTTACAAGTTATTTATTAAAAAAAGTAATGAAGTAACCAAAAAGTTACATGAAAAGTAACTCAACTTGGTAACTTAGTTACTTAGTTACTTAGTTACTTGTAACTAGTTACTACACAGCACTGGATCAGACCCTATGCTTATACTAATGTAGAACCTGTTGTAGAGATTTTCCGGGCCGGTCCCTCAATTTTGGCACTCCGACCCGGGCCTCGTTTTTCGACGCATGTCAGGGACAATCTCTACTGGTAGTTTCGTCCTTACCACTGTGAGATCAGAACTGTCTCGGGGTGTTATTACATTGGAAATGATCATGTCCGCGCTATTTACAGCACCAACAGCAGGTTTTACAGCCTTAACCTGGTGTTACTGCCTTTATTCCGCATCCTCATACCGGATTTCATTCAAAACGTGTGAACTAAGGTTTCGTCGAAGGCACTTAACATACGCTTTGCAGAACCTCTTCTTTTTCCTCAGCTCGTTGTACTAGTCGTTTATTGAACGCATCTCCGAACGATTTATATGCAGCTGCAGTTCCTTTTTCATGTTGTGGTAGAGGTTATCTAGCTGCATTTATGTGGTTACCCAACGTCATGAGAGCCGTATAGTAAGCGCGGATCGATTCTCTTGGTCTTTGTCGTCGATCACTTCTTTGTCTATCCAGTTGTCGGAGGTCTCTGGGTGTTGGTCGGTGAGTTTATACGCCCGTTACGATTCTTCGACTCGTTTGATAAATGCATATAAATTCTCGCAATAAAAACGGCTATTACATTTTTGCTATTGGTCCAAATTTTTGCGGAATCTGGAACCGTACGTGTAGACCAGGAGGGTTACAGATAGGCATCGCTCTAACGTGACGTAACTTAGATAACTATTGGAATCGCTCGGGAATGGTATACCTATTGAAAATATCGAGGAGCGCCAGCTTGAAAAGGTGTGCTATTTGCATAAACAACGAAAAAGTGAAAAAAAGAATAAAAATTGCATTTTTTTCCCGGAAACAATCGCATATAACTCGGTAAGTATGCATTTTAGAGAAAAAATATATACTTATAAATTTGTTAATTATGAAATTTTCTACAAGATAGGGTTAGTCCGATACCCGTAGATTTGAAATGTTCGCTGCAAAATGCTCGAAAGTACAAAAAAATAGGTAAAAAACAAGGTAATTTTAAATTATTTATTTAATAATGAAAAAATAACCCGATCACGCCAGAAATTTAGAGAAAAGTACTTGACTGCGATACAAAACGAGAGCCGCATGGCCGATTAAGATCGGACTGACAGTTTTTGCATAATGCAATTGTTAAGTAACCTACCTGGAAAAAAAACCTTTTTTTAATTTTGTGCCAGGCTCAAAGTTATGAATATTTTCTTGCGCCCGCGCTTTTACACCTTCTTTGACCCTTAAACTATCATATACAATTGCTATCTCAACCATTTTTCACTTTTTAATAACTTTTTGAGCGGTTTTAAAAAGTTTGAAAATTTTGGCTTTTAAACAAATAAGCCTGTGAAGCGGGATTTTCGAGTGGGAAAAAACCGGAGAGTATAGGAAAATAGTACTCGTGAAGACGCTTCTTTTAAAAGAAATCATCCAATTCGGTCCTGTAGATGTTGAGATATTAACTCCCAAAGTCGGGAAGGGTATGCAGCGTAACGGTTAATGATGTAACAATAAATTATATACCAATCGCAATTACATTGCACGTGTGCATTACGCACAAAAATTTGCATAAACATTGTGTAGTGCGCGCTCAGAGCCGAAATTCGGAGGGGTGGGGATAGGCTGCGAAACTTGAAATCGTCGCTTCAAAATCGGCGCGCTCACTTCAGGATGATATATCTCGGCTTCTACTGCACCGATTTTGACGATTTTTTTTTATTTGGGGTAGAAAAACGGGAGAATTTCAATTTTCATAGTTACATTTATCAATTTTAAAAAATAAACAATCGGTGGTCGATTTTCATAATCAAACATTTTTAAATGTTGCAAAAAATTAGTGCTAATCATAATATCCTTATTGGGCATATATTGTTCATTGTAAATTAGTATTAAATTGAAGAATTAATGCGTAATAATGTTACAAATTAATTTAATTGTTATTTAATGCATACAGTACATTGAATAACAGGAGATAAGGTATAAATAATCGTAAAATATTGACAATTTCATTAAATTTACATAATGTACAGAATTTATTTATAATACAAGTTCATTTATTACATTAATTGGCATACTTTTTTTTTACACATAATTTCGTCGTCGCTGTCTTCGTTGTCGGAAACGTATTCGTTAGCTGTTAATATGTCTGTATTTACATGGAATTGTACATCATTGTCGCCATCAATATCAAGTTCGCTACTATCTTCTACATCTATATTACTGTCTAATACATTTTCTTCGCAATTTTTACATGTTTGACCGTGGCATCCTGCGCAATAATCGAAACATTTTAATCCGTGTTTTACACAACTACAAGATTTTGTGCAGCCCTTTGTACATTTACAACTGCTGTCTCGTAATATATTGTCAGGAACTATATTGTAATGAACAATAGAATTGTCACAAATGATCATCAAATCATACAAAAAAATGTTCATTATTGCACTTCAGAGAAATAAATCTACAAACTCTTTTTTTTTTATTTTTGAAAAGAATACACTACTATATTTTAAAAAACCAATTAGAATATTAGGATTGGCTAGGAATGTATATATGTATATTAACACTTTAGTACGGTTACGTCTTAACCAAATTTCCCAAATCAGGTTTCAAATTGTTCCTTGAGCCGACACCTATAATATAAGCCATGTTGGAATAATGGCTCCAATTACTATGAAATGTTATGCTACTTTCAAAAAGATAAAATAGTTAAACTAATAAAAATAATGCATTATGATGGTATCGCAAAAAATCACCACCGGGGAGTTGCATTAAATTGTTTTTTTATCACTTAAATAATATTTATAGAACTTTCTTTAAACATCTAACATATACAGGAATGCAGCAATATACTAATTACGCTAAAACACAGTTTTATAGCACTTTTTTGCTTTCTCTTTGCTTTGTAATCGTAAAATAATGTTATCTTAAAAACATGTTAGAAATACGTTTTGTGCACTTTAGAATCAAAATACACTATTTTTAGAAAATGTCCATATGGATGTGTGTGTGTGTGTGAGCGCGTGTGTGTGCCTGTAGTGTGTTTGCGTATATATATGTGTGTGTGTGTGTGTGTGTATTTGTGTGTGTGGGTGAGTGTGCGTGTGTATGGGTGTGCGTGTGTGTGGGTCTGTACATTCATATGTGTGTGTTCGTATGTGTGTGTATATGTGTGTGTGAGTGTGTATGTGTGTGTGGGGGAGGGGGGGGGGGAGGGGGGGTGCGTGCGTGCATGCGTGCATGCGTGCGTGCGTGTACGTGTGTGTATGTACGCGTGTGTGTAAGTGTGTAGCACCATATAGTAGACCAACAATAAATACAAAAAATGTTAGAAAGATTTTTCTATATGTGTGATCTAAATCCACAATAATTTCAAATATAACAAAGAATTATATTGATCAATGATTCATGCTGCTACAGCCATCTTGAATTTATGTACCAATCACAAGGAGTCAGCAGTTTAGACGCTGTTAAAAATTATAAACTTTCAATTAATATTTATAAATTGTATAAATGTTTAGTCATCATGAAAAAGACGTATTGGGTATATATTAACACTATTTTATAGTATAAAAATAATTTCAGTGTATTTGAGATACCATGACTCTTCCCTATTATGATTTGAAGGTAATTGTAATTAATAACATATACATACTTTTTATAATTCGCTAATAAATGCATATTATGTTAATTTTGTTAATATATTTATAGTTTTTGCTCTGACTTTAAGTATTCTGACTTTAAGTTTCTACAATATAGAAAAATTCGACCATTTTATCACTTATTTGCAGTCCTTGCTAGTTTGGTCTGTAAGAAACACCAGGTTATTGCATTTAAAGCAAGCAGTGCGTGAAGCAAAATGCTTTGCATACTGCATGCTCGAATGCGAGAATCGTGTGTTTCGAGCACGCCTAACAAGCATGAGAAATCGAGTTTCGCGCAACAAGTTTTAAAAAATCTATTTTGAAATCATAGTATTATTTAAGAAAGGAAAGGTATACAAGTTATAATGAAGTATGAATTTTATTACTTTCTAGGTAGTGAAGAGAATATTTTATCATACGAAAAAGTTCATGAAATAAAAATTGACTATACTAGACCAATTATCATACTTGGACCAATGAAGGATCGAATTAATGATGATCTAATATCTGAATTTCCTGAAAAATTCGCAAGTTGCGTACCACGTAAGTCACTTTATTATGATTTAATTTATTTCTATTGCTGACAATAATACGAAATGTGTGTTATAAATACATATAATTCATTTCGCAGATGTTGTTATAAAATTTTTCTTATTATTATCACCTTTCTTTTTAGATCATTCAGTTTACTGTCGTCGATATGTTGATCAACATGTGTTGATCAATCTACCCCAGTTCCCTGAAGTCTGAACTCCATTTTCCAGTTCCGAAATTCTCAGACGAACTGGACTCACTCGGGGCAACGCGGTCTTCGTGTCCATATTCAATACGCAAATTCCTGATAAAAGGACTGAGGCGGCTGGTTTCTAATCTCCCCCCACGAGAAGACCTCAGCAGAGTATTCTCATATCTGACCATAGTCATTGACGATGAGGACAACCGATACGGCTCGGGATACTCTCAGTGCGCCGTGAGGAGGGATCGAGTTTTATGTAGTGTAGTGCTGTGTAGAATGCACTGATTGTTTGAGAAGCAAGTACTATGATTGTGGTCACGTAGTGATGTGAAAGTATAACTCGTCTGAATTGCATCTTAATTTGAATAAGCTCCCTCACCCGCCACAGCCCTATAATAAAAGAGTAACTGGGCTTCGACAAGGTCTTGCAGTTCCCAGACGGGGAAGAATGAAGAATGAAGAAAGAAGAACGAAAAACAGCAAGAAAACGAAAAGAAGGAAGAGGAAAAGCCGTCTAATTCTAGGAAGGTGGCGTCACGGCGAAGTGATATCTATCGACTCTACTGGCGTGAAAATAAACGCCACGAAAAGTATTCAGCGGTTTTAGTGAGTAAGAATTTCACACTCGAGTGCGAACCCTCCCGTGCATCTTCTCCTAGAAAATACGTTAATTCACAAGGCAGTCACGGCCGGATCTCTTGCGTGTTCAGCACCACATAGAAATATGCGGTAATGTATACGTTACGGTAACGGCTGGGTTGATGAAAATTTCCACGCATTATCCCTTGTAGAAAAACAACAATAACAATAATTGGGGATGCATCTGCCGTGTGTATAAAATAGGATGAAACATAAAATAAAGAAAAACGCGGAAAAACTACACAGTCATTGCTTCGCAAACCGACCCACTACAACCTGCCTCCCTTTCCTCTTCTGGCGGAACCCACCCTGGTACCGCTTATCACATTACCTCCGAGTGGTGTTATTCTAGTATCATTTCGACAACCGCTGGTGCCTTGACCTGAAACAAATTTAATATTTATAATTTTAAATCCCCCGAGAGGCCGTCAGATGTAACCCATCTCATTTATACGCGTATTCAAATCGGCGTATTTCATTTCCGTACGGAATGGAGAAGTTTCCCTGTCCCTCCCTGCGACATTCATAAAATGAGAGTAAATGTGTGTCTCCCGATTAAGAAAGCGTTCCATCATCTCCCCCCACGTCCATTTCCATGGAGTCGTCCGACGTCCAAGAGGTAATGTTGGGGATGTCCGAGCGTGTCAAAGCGCGTCATTCATACCTTCGTCGGTTACCCTGTCTAGATACCGTTACTTTTATCGTAGGACCGTCTCGACGAATTTTGCCATAACGGCCTACTTATTCTCGGCGGACAGCATTTCGCCCGCGATGGTCACAAGCGTGAATTCTCCGACCGGGTCGAGAAGAGCTGTTCTTTCTTCGTTGCACTTTTCGCAGAAGAAAAACGTGTGAAACGCATCGTCGTATTCAGCGGAACAAAAGATGCAACTCGGGCTCTGAACCTTCCCCATATAACTGAGGTAGGAGCAGAAGTACCCATGGTTAATCAGGAATTCGGTCAGGTAGTAATTAATTATTAGGCCAGCTGGTCTATCAGCCTTGCTGTCCATTTATCCTTGGTTGTAGTTATCCAAGATCGTTGCCACATTTCCATGGTGCGATCCCGTTCCTCTCTATAGGCTGTTGTTCTGCCTCTGCTATATTCTGTCGTTCGTAGATTCGCTTGCGCTCCGTTCAGCAGCAGAGACGGTGCTATCACCCCGATGATCTTCAATATCTCAGCTGGTGTCCCGTCCGGCCCGGGCGCATCCCGCTCCACATCATTTTGGCGACGATTCGCGACTCCTCGGTGGAGAATAGGGGAATCTCACATACTTCAACGGCTTCCTCCTGGTCTTGCCTTGGGGGCTTTGTTGGAAACAGAGTATCCACGATTCGAGTCATGGTGTTCTCGTCGAAAGGGTGATTTGGGAACCGACGGAGTTTCTTGTTCTCGATCTTGAAGCTCAAGCCCCACACGTCTCGATTGACTTACTCCGTCAGGTTCATCCAGCACTGTGCCTTGCTCCGGTTGATCTCGTGTTGGAATCGTCGGTACGCTGCTTTCTGATGCATCGACAATAGTGCTGCCTGCATTTCGTCTCGCGTTCTTTGCGCTCTTCTTCTGAGGCGGTTCGTTTCCGCCATTAGTTGCGCGATTTCACCAGACCACCAATAAGCTGGGTGTTTTCCAAGTCGCAGGCTCAGTGAATGAGGCCCAAGGTCCCCCTAACAAGATCCTCAATTTCGTCCCTGCCTTCGGTGGCGCTCGTCGTAGTAACGTTCTATTGTCCTTCTAACAGTACTTCAACTAATTTGTTAGTATTCAACTTGGCCATGTTCCGTCGGGGTGGAGGAGGAGGTGGAGGACTCTTGCCTGCGATTGGAATTTATCGCGCATCTGAAAGGTATTGTATTGGTGGTGGCTTCTGTTGTAATCCTCCAGTACCCTCCAATCCGACGCTCTATGTGCTAGATTTTCGGATACGAAAGACACGTCCGGAATCGTCCCAATATGCCCTACCCTTCTGAATGTCAGCGTGTTCCTAACGTTGAGAACTATCAGGCCGAACCTGAATACCATCTCCATGATGGAGTTTTCTCTGCTGTCCGGATCTAGCATGCCCCACTCCAATGCTCGCGCATTGAAGCCGCCGACGACTACGATTTCCCCTTGCATTTCGTGAATGGCGTCTTCCAGCTTATCCATCTCCACCTGAAGTCATCGATGGTAACGTTCGGAGTACAATAGCAGCTAACGTAAGTTTCGTGTCTGCTTCTCACCCAAACAAAACATCTCCCGGCTCCGTGTTTGTCCGCTCTGATGGTTTGTGGTTCCACGCAGATTGCTGCTGTGCCAAGCGTGTCTGGGTACCAGGTGGGCTTATCCCAGTTACAGTACTGCTCGCTGATTGGTAGCACATCAGCCTTCGTCACAGATATACTATGAGTCAGAAGGCTGTTGGCTAATTCGGCTCTATGGAGGTTCGCTTGAAGGTCCGTTATGTGGTCCATCATTAACGCATGGCTTTGGTTTGCCTAAGCGTTTCGCAAAACGCTCTACACTGCCCTGAGCCCGGAATGTGGCCCAGTTGTGCTTGGTCTACTTTTAGGTCAGTGCACAAGACGCACTTCGCCTCGGTAGCCTTGCAGACTGCTCCTTTGTGACCTTCCGCGCCACATTTGTACCAGGCCTTGCTTCTGTCTGGGCCACGACAATCACGGGCTTGATGCCCGTAACCCAGACATCTAAAGCACCGCTGGAGCCGCTGCCATCTTCTCAGTCGGCAGTTCATGTAGCCGACTTTCAGGCTCTTCTTTTCACGGAGGAATTCGGCGTTTTCCTGGTCCATCTCTATGATGGCCAGTTGCTGCTCCCTAGTATTGGGCTTGGTCAGTGAAACGCTGACCTCACCCGTTGAAACTCCTGCCTCTTCTTACCCCAGTAACTACTAAGGCTGCATGTTCGGAGACCGTTTGATATGAACTCGCTACGCGAAGCACGTATCTCCGTTGCATAGCCGCTAGGCGCTTACGATATTTTTCGTAACGCATGGCGTCAGCCCAGACCTCAGCTCCATGGAACATTATGGTCTCGGCGATTCGTAGTAGTAGCCGCCTGATACATGGGTGAGAGCCGTCTGATCCCTTTCTTATCTGTTCCCAGAAGGTTAGCTTCGTATCCAGCATAACCCACAGGTATTAAAATTTTTAATTCAGAGATATAAATTTATGTAAAACAATTTTAAAATAATTCGTGAATGCTACAGTAGAGCTTATTTTAGATAATTATATCTGATTTTCTGACTTATTTTGAATTTATTAGTGACCAAAAGAGAGGAATATATACCAATATCAAGCAATTGTCACTTCTCAAAATTCCAATTTATTGAATGAATTGCACTTTTTTGCAGTCAAAACATAGGTTAATTCAAAAAGTTCCTATGCGCATTTACTTGCATCGATGATGACGACGACGACGACGACGACGACTACGACTACGACGGCGACGGTAATGATGATGATCACGATGATGATGATAATAATAACAATAATAATAATAGTAATAATAAGATTCACGCTGCAGGTGATCGCTGTGGTATCCCGCGAGATCTTGTTACGATGGAGAGAAAGTAGACCTACGAAGAAGCGAAGAAAATCGAGCACGATGAAGTTGACTACGAGCAAGAGAAAACAACATAAAAACAGAAGCAAGAACTTGGCTCATGAGTAGGTGGAAATCTCGATTGGAAAGCGAAATCACAGAGAGATGGAATCACCATCTCATTCCAAATATCGACAAATAGGTTAACAAAGCCCATGGAGAGGTTGACTATTACGTTACCCAAGGTATTTACTGGGCATGGTTGCTTCTAGGAGTACCTGCGCCGATTCAAGAATAAAGCAGAGGCAACCTGCGAATTCTACAAGTACCTCCATGACGACGACGAGCACACGATTTTCGATTGTCCATAATGGCAACAAATTAGGGAGAAACCTTTTCAGCCTTAAGGAAAGAAGTGGCACAAGACAACATTATAGAGCTTATATTGCGATCCGAGTCTGCCTGGAATGTTATTACGAGGCACATTTGCTATACAATAAAACGGAAGGAAGAAGATGAATGAAGAAACCAGTGAAGAAGAGCCCAAAAAGAATGAAGAACGAAGAAAGAAGAGAAGAAAGAAGAATGAAGAAAGAAAAACGAAGAATGAAGGGCGAAGAATAAACGAACGAAGAACAGCAAGTAGACGAGAAGAAGGAAGAAGAACGCTGCTAGACTCGAAAGTTGGCGCCACCGCGAAGTAATGTCTATCGACTGTACTGGGATGGAAACAAATGTCACGGAAAGGGTTCAGCGATTTTAGTGAGTAAGAATCTCACATTGAGAGAGTCTGTGCTCTCTATACGTGCACACACGCATCTGTATCGCTCTCGTTCAAAGTTTCTTTACGCCGCCGCCGTACCTTCGGGTATGCTATAGTGTGACCCTCAAGTAGGGCCACAGTGCAAGACTCCTCCACCACAGTTATTTTTCATCAGGTGTGCTGTATTTATACAGCAATTCCTTTTTTGCACTGGTGCCTCAGGTTTGAGGTTAGTTATATTATTATCCTGCTGCCTCACCTCGAGCGCTAAAGTCTGCGCATGCCCGTGTCTCAACATCGACAGGTACGTGCGGATTATATCATCGAGGCGTGAGAGTGTGCGTGTGTGTGTCACGGTATGGAGGCCAGCATTAAAAGCTGTGCTGAATGTGGTCTGCCTCCTAGTAAGGGCAGTGAAAAGCAAGTGCTTTGTCATGAAATTAATGATTTAAAAATTCAAAACAAACAGCTACACGAAACATGTCAAAATATAACAAATAACATGTTGAATAAGATCGAAGTTAATTACAATGCAATTATAGAAAGAGTCAATAACATTGAGCAGTCTAATTTTGAAGTGAAAAATCTACTCAAAAATAATAGTGAGACAAAGAAATATGATAATGACCTTAAAATCATAATTGATAAAGTTAATAAAATTGAAAGTGACAACTCCGACATATTAAAGGCCATAAGAAAAATTATTGCACACGAGACCACAAGCAATAACAATCATGAAACTGCAATAAATAATAATAATAATAATAATATAGAGAAAACTTTGAAAATTATTCAACATAAACAACAAGAATTTTTAAGTAAAATTGAAAATTATCAAATTGGCCTGCCTACCAGTAAGGCAAATACAACTTTTTCGCCGCACAGTATTAGAAATACAAATATTAATGATAAGATAAATAGCGTATTTAGTAATAATGTAAATAATAATAATATATATAACATTGATAATAATTTGAATAACGAAAGCAACGATACACTGCAAGATACGGCGTCGACGTCATCTGCACGAAGCACGCGGGTTAAAATGGTAGGTGGGAGTACAATAAAAAATAATAATAATACAATATGCAATAATGACTTAATAATTTCAAATATTTTTGACGGTAACAGCACTAAGCGTGTTGATGTAGTTCATGCTATACTGCGTCGTGTCCGCCCATCGATATAGAAAACGGATATAGTAAGTACCCGCCTGCTTCGGTCAGATGAGTCGCTTTCGGTGACATCAACCGAGGTAACTAGCGAGCGCAGACGATCACCGTGGGTTGTTACCCTCTCCAGCAGTGAATTAGGAGATAAAATCATGCGACAAAAAAAGTTTATAACAGGCTTTCACACTAAAGATGTCGACATCTCGGCACTTGACCAGGAGACTAGTGATGCAATATTCAATAGTAAAATTTTTATAAATGAACATCTACCAAGGGAAACATTTAATAATTTTAGAAGCCTTAAAGCCCTTGCGATGAGGCTCAAATTTAAATATATCTGGCATAGGGGGGGGGGGGGGCCGTTTCCTGATGCGGGATGGCGATGTTTCCCACGAATTTTTACCAGCGGCAGACCTCCAAGTAATTTCAGCCTCGTATGAAACTCCACAAATTGCATTAGATTCACATAAAAAAACAGGAAAAGCAAATATAAATGAAATAGATAAGTTGGACATTCAAACAAATAATCAAACGGAGGCTGTCGCAAATGAATGACTATCGTTGGACACTGCTGGGGGGTGCACTGTAGGGGACTGAGAGCAGGATTTATCAATGTGACCTCTCTAGATTGTCATATTGGTACACTCCGTCAACACCTTCTATCTGGTCCCTCCTACCACCTTTTTGGAATTGCTGAGACGCACCTTGCTCAAAACATTGACGACAATCGCATTCAGATCAAGGGCTATTCAATTTTAAGATTAGATAGGAATAAATTTGGGGGTGGGTTAGTCCTGTATGTACACAATAGTTTTAAGGCAACCATACTAAGCCACTCACGTACCACCCAGGATGGTACGCCGAACATTTCTGAATATATTATGTGTAGTGTGCAACAGAGCGACCTTCCCCCCGTATTCGTTGCTCTGATTTATAGGCCACCGCATGTACCATTCCTGCAAAATTCAGACCTAATTGATAAGCTAGCTACATACACGCAGGACTATAGCCATAAAATCTTGATGGGTGATTTGAATGCGAACCTATTGAAGACGTCGGCTGATGCAAGATTCGTTAGGCGATTAGCCAACGATTTAAATCTAAAAATAATAGAGCATGGTGCGACTCATCACCTCGAGGGGTCTCACACATGGATTGATGTCGTTATGACAGATGACAACGACGTGGTGCTGAATGCCAGCAATCAGGCGGCGCCCTTTGCCAGCAATCACACAATTATAGATGTTCAAATAGATTTTAAATTAAACAATAGCCCCATCACCGATACTTTTAGTTACAGAGATTTTAAAACAATAGAACAGGAAGATCTTCTATCTTACCTGAGTAAATGTGACTGGGCGGCGTTTGATTGCTTGGACAACAACGACATGGACGATTTATTGGGACAGATCAGCGCCAATCTCATGGGGGCAATAGATGAACTCACTCCACTGAAGCAATTTACACCAAAAAATAAAGCTAATCCTCCATGGATTAACGCAGATCTGGCTCACATAATAAAAAAACGTGACGCCGTACGCAGACGACTACAGCGCACAAAAAACGGTAATCTTTGGCAGGAGTACCGGTCTCTCGCGGTCGAAGCAGAACAACGCATGAAAATCGCGCGGGAGACTTACATGCAGAATAAGATTTTTGAAGCCCTAGAAAATAAGAAAGATATTTGGAAAGAACTAAAGGGCTTGGGGCTCCCGCCAAGGGCACGGGGAGGGGGGTTGCATGGCTTCTCGCCGGGTGAGCTGAACTCGCACTTTGCGGGGATATCGGTCAACTAGAGTGAAGGTGACGTTGATTTGGGTAGCATCTTGGACTCGGCCAGTGACGACGGCTTTGTTTTCAAAGACGTTACAGTGACGGACGTAGTCCTGGCTGTTGCTCATTTCTCGTCGCAGGCTAGGGGTGAGGACGGTATTCCCCAAAGCGTTGTAGCTAAGGCTCTCCCGTATATAAGTCATCATATAGCGAGGGTCTTCAACTCCTCTTTGTCTGGTGGTGTCTTCCCAGGGGCTTGGAGGGGGGCTCACTTGGTGCCTCTAAAAAAGGTTTCAGTGCCATCTATTTTATCAGATTTTCGACCAATAGCACTATTGAGCTTTCTCTCCAAGGTGCTGGAGAAGATAGTACACAACCAGATTACCAATTTCTTAAGATCCAAAAATATCTTGGATCCTCTTCAAACCGGTTTCAGACAGCATCACAGCACCCAGACAGCTCTACTAAAACTAACCGAGGACATACGAACTGGGATAAACGACAATAAGAAACTAATGACTATACTGCTACTGTTCGACTTTAGTAAGGCGTTTGACACTATATCACCACCTAAATTACTTCGTAAGCTGATACGCATGGGTTTTTCCAGGAGTGTTCTTCTGTGGATCAAATTATACTTCTTTGGTCGCAGGCAAAAAGTCATAACTGACAACAACGGGGAATCTGATTGGCTAACCACCAATCTAGGTGTGCCACAGGGTTCAGTCCTGGGGCCCTTGCTATTCAGTCTTTATATCAATGACTTACAAGACGTACTGACTTCTGGAACACCCTCCCCTGCAGTGTGAGGTATCTGCCGTCCTTATGTAAATTTAAAACGGCGTTAGGCAGGCACCTCAGACAACTGCACGGTGAGTAAGTTGACATTTTTTCATGATGACGGAGAATTCGCATACATGGGTAGTTATTTATTTATTTATTTATTTATTTATTTATTTATTTATTTATTTATTTATTTATTTATTTATTTATTTATTTATTTATTTATTTATTTATTTATTTATTTATTTATTTATTTATTTATTTATTTATTTATTTATTTATTTATTTATTTATTTATTTATTTATTTATTTATTTATTTATTTATTTATTTATTTATTTATTTATTTATTTATTTATTTATTTATTTATTTATTTATTTATTTATTTATTTATTTATTTATTTATTTATTTATTTATTTATTTATTTATTTATTTACTTACTTACTTACTTACTTACTTACTTACTTACTTACTTACTTACTTACTTACTTACTTACTTACTTACTTACTTACTTACTTACTTACTTACTTACTTACTTACTTACTTACTTACTTACTTACTTACTTACTTACTTACTTACTTACTTACTTACTTACTTACTTACTTACTTACTTACTTACTTACTTACTTACTTACTTACTTACTTACTTACTTACTTACTTACTTACTTACTTACTTACTTACTTACTTACTTACTTACTTACTTACTTACTTACTTACTTACTTACTTACTTACTTACTTACTTACTTACTTACTTACTTACTTACTTACTTACTTACTTACTTACTTACTTACTTACTTACTTACTTACTTACTTACTTACTTACTTACTTACTTACTTACTTACTTACTTACTTACTTACTTACTTACTTACTTACTTACTTACTTACTTACTTACTTACTTACTTACTTACTTACTTACTTACTTACTTACTTACTTACTTACTTACTTACTTACTTACTTACTTACTTACTTACTTACTTACTTACTTACTTACTTACTTACTTACTTACTTACTTACTTACTTACTTACTTACTTACTTACTTACTTACTTACTTACTTACTTACTTACTTACTTACTTACTTACTTACTTACTTACTTACTTACTTACTTACTTACTTACTTACTTACTTACTTACTTACTTACTTACTTACTTACTTACTTACTTACTTACTTACTTACTTACTTACTTACTTACTTACTTACTTACTTACTTACTTACTTACTTACTTACTTACTTACTTACTTACTTACTTACTTACTTACTTACTTACTTACTTACTTACTTACTTACTTACTTACTTACTTACTTACTTACTTACTTACTTACTTACTTACTTACTTACTTACTTACTTACTTACTTACTTACTTACTTACTTACTTACTTACTTACTTACTTACTTACTTACTTACTTACTTACTTACTTACTTACTTACTTACTTACTTACTTACTTACTTACTTACTTACTTACTTACTTACTTACTTACTTACTTACTTACTTACTTACTTACTTACTTACTTACTTACTTACTTACTTACTTACTTACTTACTTACTTACTTACTTACTTACTTACTTACTTACTTACTTACTTACTTACTTACTTACTTACTTACTTACTTACTTACTTACTTACTTACTTACTTACTTACTTACTTACTTACTTACTTACTTACTTACTTACTTACTTACTTACTTACTTACTTACTTACTTACTTACTTACTTACTTACTTACTTACTTACTTACTTACTTACTTACTTACTTACTTACTTACTTACTTACTTACTTACTTACTTACTTACTTACTTACTTACTTACTTACTTACTTACTTACTTACTTACTTACTTACTTACTTACTTACTTACTTACTTACTTACTTACTTACTTACTTACTTACTTACTTACTTACTTACTTACTTACTTACTTACTTACTTACTTACTTACTTACTTACTTACTTACTTACTTACTTACTTACTTACTTACTTACTTACTTACTTACTTACTTACTTACTTACTTACTTACTTACTTACTTACTTACTTACTTACTTACTTACTTACTTACTTACTTACTTACTTACTTACTTACTTACTTACTTACTTACTTACTTACTTACTTACTTACTTACTTACTTACTTACTTACTTACTTACTTACTTACTTACTTACTTACTTACTTACTTACTTACTTACTTACTTACTTACTTACTTACTTACTTACTTACTTACTTACTTACTTACTTACTTACTTACTTACTTACTTACTTACTTACTTACTTACTTACTTACTTACTTACTTACTTACTTACTTACTTACTTACTTACTTACTTACTTACTTACTTACTTACTTACTTACTTACTTACTTACTTACTTACTTACTTACTTACTTACTTACTTACTTACTTACTTACTTACTTACTTACTTACTTACTTACTTACTTACTTACTTACTTACTTACTTACTTACTTACTTACTTACTTACTTACTTACTTACTTACTTACTTACTTACTTACTTACTTACTTACTTACTTACTTACTTACTTACTTACTTACTTACTTACTTACTTACTTACTTACTTACTTACTTACTTACTTACTTACTTACTTACTTACTTACTTACTTACTTACTTACTTACTTACTTACTTACTTACTTACTTACTTACTTACTTACTTACTTACTTACTTACTTACTTACTTACTTACTTACTTACTTACTTACTTACTTACTTACTTACTTACTTACTTACTTACTTACTTACTTACTTACTTACTTACTTACTTACTTACTTACTTACTTACTTACTTACTTACTTACTTACTTACTTACTTACTTACTTACTTACTTACTTACTTACTTACTTACTTACTTACTTACTTACTTACTTACTTACTTACTTACTTACTTACTTACTTACTTACTTACTTACTTACTTACTTACTTACTTACTTACTTACTTACTTACTTACTTACTTACTTACTTACTTACTTACTTACTTACTTACTTACTTACTTACTTACTTACTTACTTACTTACTTACTTACTTACTTACTTACTTACTTACTTACTTACTTACTTACTTACTTACTTACTTACTTACTTACTTACTTACTTACTTACTTACTTACTTACTTACTTACTTACTTACTTACTTACTTACTTACTTACTTACTTACTTACTTACTTACTTACTTACTTACTTACTTACTTACTTACTTACTTACTTACTTACTTACTTACTTACTTACTTACTTACTTACTTACTTACTTACTTACTTACTTACTTACTTACTTACTTACTTACTTACTTACTTACTTACTTACTTACTTACTTACTTACTTACTTACTTACTTACTTACTTACTTACTTACTTACTTACTTACTTACTTACTTACTTACTTACTTACTTACTTACTTACTTACTTACTTACTTACTTACTTACTTACTTACTTACTTACTTACTTACTTACTTACTTACTTACTTACTTACTTACTTACTTACTTACTTACTTACTTACTTACTTACTTACTTACTTACTTACTTACTTACTTACTTACTTACTTACTTACTTACTTACTTACTTACTTACTTACTTACTTACTTACTTACTTACTTACTTACTTACTTACTTACTTACTTACTTACTTACTTACTTACTTACTTACTTACTTACTTACTTACTTACTTACTTACTTACTTACTTACTTACTTACTTACTTACTTACTTACTTACTTACTTACTTACTTACTTACTTACTTACTTACTTACTTACTTACTTACTTACTTACTTACTTACTTACTTACTTACTTACTTACTTACTTACTTACTTACTTACTTACTTACTTACTTACTTACTTACTTACTTACTTACTTACTTACTTACTTACTTACTTACTTACTTACTTACTTACTTACTTACTTACTTACTTACTTACTTACTTACTTACTTACTTACTTACTTACTTACTTACTTACTTACTTACTTACTTACTTACTTACTTACTTACTTACTTACTTACTTACTTACTTACTTACTTACTTACTTACTTACTTACTTACTTACTTACTTACTTACTTACTTACTTACTTACTTACTTACTTACTTACTTACTTACTTACTTACTTACTTACTTACTTACTTACTTACTTACTTACTTACTTACTTACTTACTTACTTACTTACTTACTTACTTACTTACTTACTTACTTACTTACTTACTTACTTACTTACTTACTTACTTACTTACTTACTTACTTACTTACTTACTTACTTACTTACTTACTTACTTACTTACTTACTTACTTACTTACTTACTTACTTACTTACTTACTTACTTACTTACTTACTTACTTACTTACTTACTTACTTACTTACTTACTTACTTACTTACTTACTTACTTACTTACTTACTTACTTACTTACTTACTTACTTACTTACTTACTTACTTACTTACTTACTTACTTACTTACTTACTTACTTACTTACTTACTTACTTACTTACTTACTTACTTACTTACTTACTTACTTACTTACTTACTTACTTACTTACTTACTTACTTACTTACTTACTTACTTACTTACTTACTTACTTACTTACTTACTTACTTACTTACTTACTTACTTACTTACTTACTTACTTACTTACTTACTTACTTACTTACTTACTTACTTACTTACTTACTTACTTACTTACTTACTTACTTACTTACTTACTTACTTACTTACTTACTTACTTACTTACTTACTTACTTACTTACTTACTTACTTACTTACTTACTTACTTACTTACTTACTTACTTACTTACTTACTTACTTACTTACTTACTTACTTACTTACTTACTTACTTACTTACTTACTTACTTACTTACTTACTTACTTACTTACTTACTTACTTACTTACTTACTTACTTACTTACTTACTTACTTACTTACTTACTTACTTACTTACTTACTTACTTACTTACTTACTTACTTACTTACTTACTTACTTACTTACTTACTTACTTACTTACTTACTTACTTACTTACTTACTTACTTACTTACTTACTTACTTACTTACTTACTTACTTACTTACTTACTTACTTACTTACTTACTTACTTACTTACTTACTTACTTACTTACTTACTTACTTACTTACTTACTTACTTACTTACTTACTTACTTACTTACTTACTTACTTACTTACTTACTTACTTACTTACTTACTTACTTACTTACTTACTTACTTACTTACTTACTTACTTACTTACTTACTTACTTACTTACTTACTTACTTACTTACTTACTTACTTACTTACTTACTTACTTACTTACTTACTTACTTACTTACTTACTTACTTACTTACTTACTTACTTACTTACTTACTTACTTACTTACTTACTTACTTACTTACTTACTTACTTACTTACTTACTTACTTACTTACTTACTTACTTACTTACTTACTTACTTACTTACTTACTTACTTACTTACTTACTTACTTACTTACTTACTTACTTACTTACTTACTTACTTACTTACTTATTTATTTATTTATTTATTTATTTATTTATTTATTTATTTATTTATTTATTTATTTATTTATTTATTTATTTATTTATTTATTTATTAATTTATTTATTTATTTATTTATTTGGCGTGTGTTATGAGTGTATGTATCGGCTGAATTGTAATTGTTTTTAAATTGTGACGAGATGGATGTACGTGTATGCAGGAATGAGTAGACTTCAGAAATTGTTATGGAACTGTGATATAAACAAACTGTGATATTAGATAATGACAAATTTGTGCAACAATTTTTATATTTATACACTGACGAACTGTGATAGTGATCAAAGACTTAATGTAATGACAAAATAACAATTTTTATGTAATGTATTTTTGCCAAAATTGACTAATAAATCGTATATCTATCTATCTATCTATTCCCGCAAATGCGGGAGACAATATCTATTGCTTAATATCTATTGATAATAATTATGTCCCGCTTATGTTGAACATAATGGATGTTTTCTCACACTTTTGCCCAACACGGTAGAAATGCGCAATTTTCTGACCTACTTTCAGGCATGAAACAGTACATTATGTAACAAGGGCATAAAGTCGAAGATTATTTTAGAGGGTCGGTTGGGTAATCACCCGTGGTAATACACGACTTTATTCCCATGTTGCACATATAACTTTTTTCCTGACTTAACTGTGGTGCCTTTATTGACTTAAAAAGAGGGACTTCCGGTAAGAACTAGATTTTATTGAAAATATTTATTAATATACAGAAAAATAATTTTAAAAAATTGCATTTGCGGGTAAAAATTTGTGGGAATCATATCCTACTTTTGTCCCTCATTTAAGGGGTCAGTAGGGTTGTATTGCATATATTTTCAAGAATTTTTTTTTGCATACAGGAATTCATTCTTACATATCAGTCTTTTTATACACAAAAGTAGAAATAATTTTTCTATTTCATTTTTCGATTATTTAAGCTTGTGATCTGGCCACCTGAAGTGAGCCCTCCTTATGGCTTACCGACATGATATCTTCACTTTGAAGCATCTTAAATCAAACGTTCAAGTGTTTTATTATAAAGTATAACTATAATTTTAGTCCGTACCTCGAACATGAATCCCCGATAAAAAATAAAAAATGGCGGACAATTCAAAAGTCCGCAATTATGATTTTTTTTATTGGGGGGTGCATGTTGGAGATACGGACTAAAATTATAGTTATACTTTATAATAAAACACTTGAATTTTATATTTTAGATTCTTCAAAGTGGAGATATCATGTCCGTAAGAACAAGGAGGGCGCATTTTAGGCGGCCAAAGCACAGACTTAAATCATAGAAAAATGAAATTAAAAAACTTTTTCTTTTCATTCAATATGTCTACATTTATGTATAAAAAGACTGATATGTAAAAATAAATTCTTGTACGAAAAAAGAATTCTTGAAAATATGTCTAATAGGTCCCTACTGAGCCCTAAATGAAAGTGTCCATTATGGTTGAGTGGGGAATAAAAAGACTCATTTCATGCCTGAATTGAAATTTTTCGAAATTTGAATATTAAAATGACTTTTTTTTGGGTATTGATAGTTTAAATCTAAGCTTATTGCAATATACTGTGTTGAAAAAAGTTTTAATAGTACTTTTCTTAACACGTGCATGTAATAGGCCCTTTGCCATGCATATAAAGCAAATGGCAAGTTGAGCATTACGAGCGTTTTCGCCGGAGCGGGACGTAACATTACTTCCCTCTGCAGCGGGTGGTAATAACCATCACCTCCCGGTCGTAAATAACATTTTTCAAATTTCTATAAAATTTTGGAAATTTTGAAAAATATGGAAA
>OX424576.1:80962063-81049563 GCA_949152435.1 Gastracanthus pulcherrimus
CTATTGGGCGAAAATCTGATAAAATAGATGGCACTGAAACCTTTTTTAGAGGCACCAAGTGAGCCGCCCTCCAAGCCCCTGGGAAGACACCACCAGACAAAGAGGAGTTGAAGACCCTCGCTATATGATGACTTATATACGGGAGAGCCTTAGCTACAACGCTTTGGGGAATACCGTCCTCACCCCTAGCCTGCGACGAGAAATGAGCAACAGCCAGGACTACGTCCGTCACTGTAACGTCTTTGAAAACAAAGCCGTCGTCACTGGCCGAGTCCAAGATGCTACCCAAATCAACGTCACCTTCACTCTGGGAGACCGATACCCCCGCAAAGTGCGAGTTCAGCTCACCCGGCGAGAAGCCATGCAACCCCTCTCCCCGTGCCCTTGGCAGGAGCCCCAAGCCCTTTAGTTCTTTCCAAATATCCTTCTTATTTTCTAGAGAGAGAGAGTGAGAGAGAGAGAGAGAGAGAGAGAGAGAGAGAGAGAATTTATGTTATTTTACGTTATCTTACATCTCAGATTAAGACCTTATTCATATCTTCCTTTTTCTATGTTATTTTGGCCTACTTTTAAAATTTGTCGTAATTTTAACTTAATTTATGAGCCCTGTATTTTTCGAAATTTTTACTGTTATTTTTCATTATATTCAGCCTAATAATTCAGACCTTCTATATATTTCTTCTACATTATTATGGCCTATTATTGGAATTTTATTACACTATTTTTGTCGAGACGGGCCGATCATGTATCCACATTTCGGACTCGAAGCACGCGGCATCCTCAAATGCTTTATTACGCGGAGCGCAGTTGTTTTATCATAAACTCTAGACGACTCTATTTGTTTGTGATTTTTCCTCGTCCCTTCTCGAAAGACGCGGAAAAAGTTGCGTCGACCTCCATAAAGCCCGCCGTTTGGTCTCTCATGACTCATACGCACAGTCCGGGACGCGGTATCGCAAAATCTTACACGACGTGAATCTTAGTCGCGCGACACGATGCGTGCTTCGCTCTCCGTAGGCAAAGTATTTTTGGCTCGTTATTCCCAAAATCTCCGCGGTTTGCCCTAAGCGCTCGGCCGCCCCACCCCCGTGGTCTATCTAAATACTATATATTAGTACATGTATTGCATATGAGAGAGAGAGAGAGAGAGAAAGAGAGAGAGAGAGAGAGAGAGAGAGAGAGAGAGAAGCGACCGAAGGCTTCGGCCGAGTAAGTGACACATTGGTCAAGGCCGGCCACGCACGCGTGGGCAGTTCCGCTTCGCTCCACGAGCCAAGAGTACGTCCCGCGTGAGAGACACCTTTTTCGTACGCGACACCTGATACGGGATCAGGCTGCAACTTCGGCCGAAAGATACAGCGGAGGGTCCACTACAAGTGACCGGCTGCGAGACCGGGCCTGGATAGCATCCTTTTTGTAAGCTCAGATCTCCGTCTCTCTCTTCTACGCGATAAACGCGAGCCAACCTCCTATTTTCTTGCCCTCTGTCGGTTTTAATTCCACAACACCGCGGAGAATGTGTAACTGTGTTAAAGTCAATAAACACCGTTCTTAGATTGACTGAAACTATTGGGTGTTATTTTTGAAACTCTTCTCTCTCTTGTATTGCCGCCGCCTACGCGGGCGCGTATACTGCACATATTACAAGTGGCCAACCGAGCCCCAACCTACGTTAAAGCGCGACGTTCAGTCGCGCATGCTGATAGGACACGCAAGCGGACCAACGTGTCTAGTATCTACAGCCATTGATAGACGTGCAGCGTGGAGTTTGTAGAGCTGCCGACCCATATAATCACCAATCCATCACAACATATATCTAAAATATCCGTATCTAAAATATAAAATAAAAAAGGAATTTAAATTTTCCAAATTTAAAATTGCATTTCATTAACAAAGAAAAATTAGGGTATATGTAAGATGCATCAATTGAAAGAAAATTAAGTCAGTTTTGAGAATGTATGCATCATTTTGACATATTTAGCGCATAAAATGACAGAACTTTTTTTTTAAATTTTCACAAATTCTTAAAATTTAAAATTACATTTCTTTAGCAAAAAGAACCTTAAAGTATATGTAAGATACATGAATTAAAATCAAATTAAGTGATCTATATGAATGTTTGTATTCAGATGACATATATAGCGTATAAACTGCCAGAAATAACTTTTCAATTTTTACAAATTATAAACGTTTAAAATCGAATTTCTGTAGAAAAAACGCTGCCAATTCATTGGCACATAGCTCCTTCAAACTTTATAAATTGTGCCAATATGGAATTATTGATTCTATTTAATACTGTGTTGAAAAATAATAATGACAAGTATTTTGCTTTTATGTCGAGATATATGTATATGTTAAAATTTTGTGATTTAAATTTATGCAAAAGTATACCATAAATTATGAAAAAGTATCGTTGTTTAAAATATTTTTCAATATATTATATATAATGCATATCATATTCATATATAAATTTAAGATAAGATGATAATATGTAACAAAGAAAATCTTAAATGTTCATTAAGAGTAATCATTCGAGTTAAGGTGATGGTAAGGCCACCTATCACCGACAAATACGAGGAACCACTTTTCTCATTTAATTTTCAATTTGTAGAAAAAATCTTTATGAATCGTTATTGGCCTAATCAAAAACAACAATTTTCCAGAGAGATATTCTCCCAAAATTGAATATTGAATGAAATAGGTGGTTTCCCGTATTTGACGGTAAAGGACGTTTAGCATCAGCTTAACTAAAAAGTGCTCTACAGTCTCTTTTATTTTGAAACTATTTAATACAAAATTTTTTTTTTTATAAGTGTGATTACAAAATTTTTCGTAATTTAGTTCGAGCTTATAAAAAACGGATTTATTCATTAATTACAAAAATATCATAAAAATGAAAAAACAGTATAAAACAAAAACAAATCAATCAATCTTGAATTTTCTTTCATTTCAAATCTTCATAAAAAATAACATTAGAGATTGGAATGGACAACAATTACCGATAATACTCAAGAGAAAAGCTATTAAAAATTATTTAAAAAAAATTGAATATCATTAAATGAAAGAAACGTTATAGAAAAAATAAATCATTAAATTGTAAAACTTCTTTAAATCTGCATAAAAAAACGCAAATAATGATCTTAGAATGACCAAAAATGACATCATAATACTCAAGAAAAAAGCTATTAGAAAGTTTTTGAAAGAAAATGAATAACATAAAAATGAAAAAAGTTATAAAACAAAAACGAATCGATAAATCTTAAAAATTCTTCTTGATTTCAAATCCTCATCAAAAAACGTATAAAATGAGCTAACGAACGTATCGTTCTTTAAACATTACCTCGTAGATACAGTCAAAAATTTTTTGAAAAAGAAAATATTATAAAAAATGAAAAAACGTTATAAAACGAAAACGATTCGATGAATCTCGAAATTTATTATATATAAAATCTTCATTAAAAGACGAAATAATAAGCGTTCGTTGGAAAAAAATTACCGTGAAATACCCAAGAAATAAGCAATTAAAAACTTTTTGAATAAATCTGGCCAACAAACTTAGTTGAGAGATAGCAAAAAGCTACTTTTTCAGAAATTTTCATAAGGAATAATGCCGTCTTACTCGAGTTATCGTTTGACATAGATAATCGATTTTTTTACGAAATGACTTTTTTCTGAATCATACAAAAATAAAATGTCTCAAAAAATTTACAGAATAATCTTCTCCATTGTACTAGTTACCACGATTTTTTTCAAAAACTTTGCATCATATATTTCAGAGAAATTGCCGTTAAAATAAAAAATTACGTATCCGTATATAAGAAAAGAAAGAAAACACTTTATCCGAAATTTCAGATGGTAAAAGATAGGTAATTTTATGCTCTTTCAAATGCATTTTGACTGGATAGATGATTTTATTTCTAATGTGCCATAAGAACCCAATAAACTAAAAGATAAAACTCGAAAAACCGCTAAAAAAAACACACACACACATCAATACGGAAATTTTTTAAAAATAGTGTATTTTGAATCCTTATATCTCAAGACATGTTTCTAACATATTCTTAGTAAAACTTTTTATTTCGCAAAGCTTCCTCTTTGAGGAAGCAATGAAGTATTTCTAAGATACACCAAGCGCCAAGAGATTATGTCTACTTAACGAATATATACTTATTTTTTGACATATCAAGCTCATAAATGATAATAAATAATTTTTTCATTTTTAAAAAATGTTTCACTCTTAGGCTTTTTGAAAGATGCAATAAGTTTTGGCAATTTAGATTCAAAATTTAATCAGATCCATGATGGGTCATATCTGATATACTTGTGAAATTTCAGCCCAAAATACGGTGGCCTTCAAAAGTTATGGTGACCGCAAAATTTGACCATACATACATATACACACACACGTACACACACACACACACATGTACACACATACACACCCACAACCACATCCACACCCACGCCCACACACATACACCTACACCCACAAACACACACACACATTTACACACACACATACATACACACACACAGAGAGACATACACACGCACATACACACACACACACATAGAGACAAACATTTTTTAAAACCTATATATTTCGATTCAGCGACCTCAAAAGCATCGAAATACATCGTAATCTCAGATTAAAAAAAAATCATCCTTACAAAACTTTCTCTTTGAGTGACAGAAACGTGCATCATTCGACGGTACCACCCTACCATCCACAGAGTGGCAAGGGCGGATGGAACAGCTCGGCGAGCTACAAAAATATGCGTGCGAAAACGCAAAGTTATCTACAGCCCGCCAAGAAAAGTACTATAATGCTAAGCACCGAGAGATGCAGTACTCCATCGGCTAGACAGTGTACGAGTACAAACAAAACTAGATACAATCCTCGGCCGCATAACGAAGAAGTTTGCACCGAGATTCACTGGTCAGTTCACTGTAACCGGACAAACAAGTCTAAACATCTATGAAATAGCAGACGAAAATGGACAATTTCACGGCGAAACCAGCGTGGCTGACCTCGCGCTGCACTAAAGTGACAACAGCGAGCTGCCGCACGAATCCGACGGAGAAGAAGAGCGCCCGGCCCCAACATCCGAACAGCTGTCTTCAGAAACCCGAAAAATAGCGAACGAGCGCTCGACCATCATGTCCGCGATACCGTTAAACACGCTTAAAAAGCGAGGTAGCCCGAGAAAAACGTGCGTCATTGTAAACAAAAATACATAACCTGCGCGCACGCGAAGCACGGAATATACGGCAATAATTGACACCCGCAATCTCACAGCGTAGAATGTAGAACCTTCAGCAAATAAAACCTGCCTCAATCGCACACGCGGGCGACCTAAGGGCTCGAAGAGTAAAAATGTAAACGAGCTAATCAATCTGTTCCCAAGAAAAGCGCGCACGCAACGAGCAAACGAATGCAGGCACGCATACGTGGAAACCCTACTGAAGGTTATGAACGTCTCGGATAACTTCACGCGTGAATACGGCGAATACTTAGGCATCACGATGCCTCTTGAACAGTGAAAAAACCTCGCACGGTTTCTGGACCACCTCAGCTAGGACATGGCGCACCCGTCCCACAACCCGGCGAACGAGAGTTCGGGACCCCCACTACAGGCTGACGGCGGAAAATCAGACGCGGCGGAGGCTGTACCCGCTGTCAACAGCGATGAAGAGAAGAGAGAAAAACATTGCCAGAAGCTTAAAATTGCTGCCGATCGATAGGGCCTGGAAGCCGAGCGTCGACGAGCAGCTCGAGAAGCACATGACCGAAGAGAGAGGGAGGCAGCCGAACGCGCAGTCACGGTGGCCAAGAGAACAGTCGAGGAATGGGCACGTGAATCGATACGACTAACAGTCGAAGTAGCGAGGGCCGACAGGGAGCTCCGTCGAGCAGACGAGGAGGCCAGAAAAGCCCAGCTCGACGCTGAGTTCATAGAGTGGAGAGTGAGGAAACTCCAGTCTAAAGCAACAGGAGGGCGCTACTCATAATCCAGACCGAAATGCCCGATATGCGCAGAGCCCGTAGTGAGGAACCCGCAGTACTGCTCAAACTTTGACGTCCATGGAACAGACCTTAACTATGGCCGCAGGAGGTAGGCCACTTCGAAGCATCTTCTGGCCGAGCGACCCCACCCTTTATCGTTCTCACCTTCATAACCACTCTTTTTTTTTATCATTTTGCATTCATTTCACTGTTTATCTTGCACTCCTGTACAAAATTCTATACCGACCAATCAGGTCACTGGTCCGACCGAGTTAAAAGAAAGTAGGAGTTTTTTTTAATAAATATTTTCAACTATATTTCGGATACATCGATCTTGTTTTAATATACAAATACCCTAGAAAAACCTTGTTTTTCTACATATGGGTAGTTCCATGTCAAGTAAGCATGTCCAAAAATAAAAATGTCTGAAACTCTACAAAAATGTTGGTATGTGAACCCAGAGTATGTAAAAACATTTTCAGACCCTAAGGTCTTATATGTCAAGGGCAATTAATGGTTGAAAAATGCGTTTTTTTTAATATTTTAAGATTTTGTCAACATTTTGCCATAATTTTTAACTCAAAAACTATAGACTTTTGAGAAAAAAGTGTAAAAACATTTTTTGGTCAAAATAAGGTAAGAAATATAAAAAAAAAATTATTAGACCCTATTGTGATAGTTTGTGATCTCATGTATTATGATATATAATACATGACATCAAATGAAATTTATTAGACCCTATTGTGATATATTGTGATATTAATATTTTAGAAAAACGCCATAATTTTTTTCAAAATAAAAAATCTTAAAATTTAGTTTTTTATATTTCCTTTAATTTTAGACTGGTTAAAATATGATCTCAAAATTAATATAATTTTTGCAGAATTTTTAAATAGCGCACTTTATTTCGGTAATTGTTCTTTATAAACCCATGCATTGTGATGTAATATTCAAATTCTAGCTGATCGCCATCACCTTTCTCAAAACAAGAAATCTTAATATTTAATATTTCATGTCAGCTTTCGTTCTAGACCTTGTGCAAAATGATCTCAAGCTAAATATAATTCCTGCAGAGCTATTAAATGGTGATTTTTTATTACAGTCACATAATAGAAATACCGAAATAAAGTGCGCTATTTAAAAATTCTACAAAAATTATATTAAGCTTGAGACCATATTCTTACAAGTCTAGAATTAAGAGGAATATGGAGAACTAAATTTTAAGATTTTTTGATTTGAAAAAAATTGTGGCGCTCTTCCAGAATCTTAATATCACAATATATCACAATGTTAGAAACATGTTTTTAGTAATTAAGAATCAAAATACACTAATTTTATAAATTGTCTATATGGATGTGTGTGTGTGTGTGCGTGTGTACGAGGTCTGTCCCAAAAGTATCCGACCTACGTTCATATCTTCGCGCGGAGAGACTCAGGCGACCTCTGGAGGGTACGAACGTCACCAGCAACTCCTAAGCTTCTCGTCAGTAGCCGGAGATACCGATGAAACGCCTTAGTTCCCGCGCAGCGTGTATTTGTTTACAACGACTTTTTTGCGTTCGTCGCAATTTGCTTATTGCTAAAAATGGCAGAACGAACCGAACAGCGAATTTGCATAAAATTTTGCTTTAATCTCGGTAAAAGTTGTGCGGAAACTATTGAAATGTTGCAAAAGGCCTTTAAAGATGAGTGTATGGGCAAAACACAAATAAAAGAGTGGTATAGGCAGTTCAAAAGTGGCCGCACATCTGTTGACAGTGATCCTCGTTCTGGTCGACCTTCGACGGGAACATCGTCGGATAATGTCGAGCGTGTGCGTGTCGCAGTTGAACAAGATCGTCGTTCGACTGTGAGAGAACTGGAAGATGAACTTGGAATACCAAAACGTACTATTTGGCGAATTTTAATCGAGAATTTGGGAATGACTCGTGTGTGTGCAAAATTCATCCCGAAACTGCTCTCAGACAGGCAAAAAAACCTTCGATTAGAAATTGCTCAGGAGAATTTGGAAATGATTAATAGTGATGAAAACTTTCTTAAAAAGGTTATTACTGGTGATGAGTCATGGGTTTATGGTTATGATCCTGAAACAAAACAACAATCTTCGCAGTGGAAGCTTCCATCTGAGCCTCGGCCGAAAAAAGCTCGTCAAAGTCGAAGCAACATCAAGTCAATGTTGATTGTTTTTTTCGATTATGAGGGCGTTGTGCACCATGAATATGCCCCTACAGGCCAGACAATCAATAAAGAGTACAACGTTGAAGTTTTTAAAAGATTACGGAATGCAATCAGGAGAAAACGACCGCAACTTTGGGAAACCGGTGACTGGCTTCTTCATCACGACAATGCTCCAGCGCACGCATCGAACCTTGTGCAGCAGTATTTATTGAAACACAGTGTTGCGTAGCTCAGCCAGCCTCCATACAGTCCTGATATAGCTCTCTGCGACTTTTGGCTGTTTCCTCGATTGAAAATGCCGCTTAAAGGACATCGAATCGACAATAAACAGACTGTCGAAACTAATGCGACGAATGCACTAAAGGCGATTCCGAAGTCTGACTTTCAAGAGTGCTTTAATAAGTGGAAACATCGATATGAGCGTCTTGTTCAATCAAATGAGGACTACTTTGAAGGATGCCACCCCCCAGATGACGAAGAATAAATCAAGCGCCGAGAAATCAAGGTAGGTCGGATACTTTTGGGACAGACCTCGTATGTGTGTGTGTGTCTGCGTGCGTGCGTGTGTGTGTGTGTGTGTGTGTGTGTGTGTGTGTGTAGCCACAGCGACGCCAGGCACTACACATTTATGGTATATATAGATATTCTGTTACACGGGTCGGGCGTCGGTTTTGGCTGCGCTGCTTGTAGACATGTTATATATACATGTTGAAATTAATTTTTCAGGGCTCATTTTTTCTCTTTTTTTAGGACGGTGGCTGAAAAAATAATATCTTTTTTCGATATGTTTTTGTTTTTATAGTGGTTTCTCGATTGTTTAGTTTTAGTTTTGCGGGTTTTTTGATACTTGAGAAATATATCATCGGTTGCGTGATAGTGCATTTGAAAGAGCATAAAATTATATATCTTTTCCTACCGGAAATTTTGAATAAATTGTTTCCCTTGTGTTGTTATACACGAAATCGTCACTTTTATCAAACGATTCTATTTGTGAAATATGAAAAGGAAAATTTTTGAAAAATATTTCGTTTATCCACGCTAACGCTGACTTTTAGACGAGCAAACCGGACATTCAAAGCAGGTAAGAATCCTGCATTAATCAGCGAGGGACTCGCGCTATATGCACTATCGATGTAGCTCGGAGCTTCGCATCTCGTGTTGTAGTGCATGAGCGTATAAAATATTATCGAGGAAGATTAATATATTTCACCTCCCTTTCCCCCGGTTACAACTGCATAATTTGTTAGTTTTTCTGAATTTCAGCTGCAAATTTAACATCACTACCTTGTATTTGACCATTCAATCCAATTTTCCCATAAAATACAACCAAAATCGCCGCACATAGTTGATTTTCATTATCCAATAATGAGAATTTCCTTACTAATAGCATTGAAAAAAAATACACTTTATAACAAAAATTGTTTCGAAAAATCCGCCATTTTGCATGTTTTATTTCATATTTACATAATTTAAGTTGCAAAAAGTTTTAAACAAATTGTTACGTACAAGGACGTGCGTGGGTAGGACAAGGATGGAAAATTCGCGTTATTTGCACGGGAGCAATTAAGCATCTTTGATCTTCGGTGGTTGGGGTGTAGTTTGAGTGATAAGATGGCGAGTTCCACTTATGATTTATTAATAGGGCCAATGACAGAAAGGTGTGTGCAATGTCTCTACTCAAGTCGAACTGGAGCTAGATGCACTCGTTGTGCATCGCTACCATAGCGTACAAGATAAGTGCGTGCAGCATCAGCACAACCACGTGCCTTCTGGCTTGCACAGGATACCTGTGCACAGAAAGTACAGACGCTGGCTTGCGTCCGTGACATGTTCATGGATCGTACTTCGATGCCGAGTGTTGTATGTGTACTGTTGTCTTGGTGTCTTCTTCAGTGTGGACAATAGATATGTTTATCTTTCTCTTTTCTTTATTTATAACATACATATGACATATTATTATAATTATAAAATCTCATGCTGCCGTGCTGATGAAGAAAGTGGCTTTCCTTATTTTCTTTTGAACGGAAATATTGAGCAAAATAATAATATATGCTAATTGCTTACCGATTTTGAACACATTTTTAAAATTATTAATTTTAAAAATTTTAAATTTGCATTTTTTGACTTAGAAAATATTTATTATATTTAACTGATTTTATTTTTATTTTTTCATACTAATTCTTAACCTTGTTTCGTAATAATGAAATATGTTTTATACGAAAATTTGACTTTTTTAAGCTGTTTTAATTTATTTTAACATTTTCGTATTTAACTAAAAGTTTATATTTTTCTAAATTTGCGTGACAAAGAAAGTTAAATAATCGCGCTATGAGCAAGGTTAATGTGAGTAAAAGTCAAAACCCTATGTCAATGGTGGACAAAAAAATTTATCCCATAAAACAAAAAAGAAATCGTAAGTTATTATGAATTTACTTTTATTTGATTATTACTACGATTATACTTTAAAGTCATTGTTCTCAATTCCTTATTTTCATAACTTCCAGTTGCGTATTGCGCACCAGATTTTATTTTTATGTTTTAAATGTATGGTAATCTATTTTTGAAATACATTTTTTATAAATCTATGTTGAGACCTATTGATAAGAGTTTAAATACAAATTTTAGCTCGACAATAACTATAATAAAATACATGATATTTGTGGAAACAAAAAACTAAGAACGTAATTTAGATATAGAATTTTTTTAGAAACAAAAATAAAATAATTTTGCAACATAGATTTCTAAGTTCTGCTTAAAAAATACATACATTCAAGCTGATCAAAATTCACCGATGCCTGTTGCGCAAAACGATAATCAAAATGATGTCCGTTTTCTGGCTGTCTTGACATTTTAATGGCGGTTTAGGGGGTTTTACCCAGTGTAAATATGTTCCTTTTATGGATTATTATATACAAAAAAAGAAAAATATACGAGGTCTGTCCCAAAAGTATCCGACCTACGTTCATATCTTCGCGCGGAGAGACTCAGGCGACCTCTGGAGGGTACGAACGTCACCAGCAACTCCTAACCTTCTCGTCAGTAGCCTGAGATATCGATGAAACGCCTTAGTTCCCGCGCAGCGTGTATTTGTTTACAACGACTTTTTTGCGTAACGTCGCAATTTGCTTATTGCTAAACATGGCAGAACGAACCGAACAGCGAATTTGCATAAAATTTTGCTTTAATCTCGGTAACAGTTGTGGGGAAACTATTGAAATGTTGCAAAAGGCCTGTAAAGATGAGTGTATGGGCAAAACACAAATAAAAGAGTGGTATAGGCGGTTCAAAAGTGGCCGCACATCTGTTGACAGTGATCCTCGATCATCAAGTCAATGTTGATTGTTTTTTTCGATTATGAGGGCGTTGTGCACCACGAATATGACCCTACAGGCCAGACAATCAATAAAGAGTACTACGTTGAAGTTTTGAAAAGATTACGTAATGCAATCAGGAGAAAACAACCGCAACTTTGGGAAACCGGTGACTGGCTTCTTCATCACGACAATGCTCCAGCGCACGCATCAAACCTTGTGCAGCAGTATTTATTGAAACACAGTATTGCGCGGCTCGCCAGCCTCCATACAGTCCTGATATAGCTCCCTGCGACTTTTGGCTGTTTGCTCAATTGAAAATGCCGCTTAAAGGACATCGAATCGACAATAAACAGACTGTCGAAACTAATGCGACGAATGCACTAAAGGCGATTCCGAAGTCTGACTTTTAAGAGTGCTTTAATAAGTGGAAACATCGATATGAGCATCTTGTTCAATCAAATGGGGACTACTTTTAAGGATGCCACCCCCCAGATGCCGAAGAATAAATCAAGCGCCGAGAAATCGAGGTAGGTCGGATACTTTTGGGACAGACCTCGTATTTGGCAATGCTTAACAGATTTTGTTTTTTTTTCTGTAGCTGCTTCCCTTAAGGTAAGATTCTGGTGTTTTTTAACAAAATATGAAAAAAAAATTTATTTAATTTTTGTAATTTTTGTAATTGTAAGAATGTCTTGAAACCTGTTAAATATCAAAACTTGATGCTTTAACAAACTTATACAAGTTTAAGTAAAACAATTTACATTAGATAACATACAAAATTTAATCTTTAAACAGGTTTTTCTCGTAACTAATCTTTCTAACTTTAAAAAGTGGCTTGCGTATGAGGTTTTAATGAATCTTTTTTAAATTTTTAGAAAATATACTAGGTATATGTAAAACATAAACTGTTGACTACATTTAAAATTATTTGTTCTTATCTCATTTTATCGATCAGTCATTATCAAAAAATGTGATTTTGTAGCCATCTTCATAAGCAAATGAAAAGTAAATTATTTTGCTGACCAATCACGGAAGTAACTCAATTTTTTTCGGAGCTCTTTCTCAAAATTCTATCAATAACTCTGCAAATTCTCGATACCTTGAGCTAGAAATTGATGTATAACCAATCAATAGCACGCTACACAGGCCTTAAAATTTTTAGCTAATAAGACTTAACAATAGGGGCCTGCGGCGGCTCAATACAATTAATTGTAAAAATTACATGTGCTTTGTTTACAAACACACCGCAGATCCCCGTCGTCGATTAGCACCACATGGGAGCACAAACATGGCGACGGTAATTAAAAAAAAAAAGACTTAACAATAAAAAAGTTGGTCTTTTCACCATAGTCCTACCATAAGAGGGCAGGCCTGAGTTAAACATAAATAAAGAATATCTTATTACGAGTCCAGAAAACTTTTTAAGTTTAAAATCAGTCAATCTGAAAATTTATATGCTATCAACACACAATCATATCTTAAATTTTACCGCTGTAATCCCACGAATTCTTGATCCTACATGTCACAATAAATCATTATTTTCAATACCATATTTATTAACGGAACTTTGTTCCTCACACAATTCTAGGTCACATGATGAACGAAAGTTTTTTTATCGACAGTTTTTCGTCTCCTTTTGATATGTGTTACAAAGTGGGTGAAGCTCTCTTTCGTTAAAATTATTTTTATTAGTTTTTTTCGGAAATCTAAATGATTTTTCTAAATTTTATTATTTTATTTAAAAAAAAATTGATTGGGCATACGAAAAGAAATAATAAAAAAAAATTTAACGGAAGAGTGCTGCGTTCATTTTGTAATGCATATCAAAAAGTGTCAAATATCTGTCAAACAAAAAAAATTCATCATATCACCTGGAATCGTTTCAGGAACATATTTCCTTTAATAAATATTGTATTGAAAATAGTGATTTATTGTGACGTGTAAGATCAAGATTTTGAGGTTGTATAACGGCAAACTTTAAGATATTATTAAGTGCTGATAGCATACAAATTTTCAGAATGATTTCTTTTAAATATAAAAGGTTTTCTGGTGTTACGCAGAGGCTGCTGCGCGCCGAGGCTATCCCGAGCATGAGGAAGCCGTGGCCTATAGGGTCATCTACGGGACACGCCATTATGCCATGAGGGGCCGTGTGGCGCGGAGTATCTGCAGTATTGCGGCGAGTTGGTGAGTGTCTCCTGTCGCTTTGCGGCATATAATACTTTCGTCTCCTTCAGCGATCTTGTTTCTCCCTGCTTTCCTCAAATCAGAATTATTTTTTCTTATCAGTTTTGCATGCTTCCTCTTTCGCCACTAACTACGTTTTCCTTCCACCTTGCTTATCTTCTTTTTTTTTTATTAGCGGACCATCACTCTGCGCAACGCGGAGTTCGGAGTTGCGGTTCGGCGAAAGATTCTTTCTTACCACAAGCGAGAGGAATCACATACTCGTACATTGCCATACTCATAGGTACGTACCTATTTTATGAGGCTTTATCATTGGTTTTGTTATTGTTTTTCCTATTTTACCTGAATTGATTAATTAATTATTTTCAGCTCGAATATCGGACAGTTGTAGGTTCTCATTACTATGACCCAGTGTCCGCTCCGCTGCTCGAATGCCCTGGTTGGCTAACCATGGTGGCACTGTCTACATATTTATACGGCCCGCCGGATTTATACCGTTTCGTCTGCCCCGGCGGCAAGGTATAGTGTTTCTCGCATTGCATTTTCTGTAATTATTCACACGGAAGAGGTGAGTCCGTGAGTTCTGCCACATCTACTACGCGACCCGTTGAACGAGGAGCGGCCAGCTCTGAGAGTGGTTCGGTGTGAGGTGCACCACGACGGTGTGTGCTACACTGTCTGCTTAGGCTATAGCTGCCATGGGCCATTCCAGCTAGTTGTCATAAAGTGCCATAATACTGAAATCGATTTTGTCGATTAATGCAGTGATCTTTAGAAGAGGTTATTAAAATATTAAAAGTGATTAGTGTTTGTGCTAGTGATGCATTCATATTAAAATTGTATCAATCTTCACCGCTCCTGTGAAATTATAAGTTAACCGTAATAAAAGTTTTTGTACTTTTATAATTGACATCCCCTTTCTTTTTATATAAATAGTATTAATCGCAAGGGAGAATATTTATTTACAATTCTTGCTTCCTTTCTAACAAGTGACTGCTGGCTTACTGATAAAATACAATGACATATTTCGAAGTACTTAAAGTATCCAAATCATTTAAAGTTAGAAACATTCAAATATTTGAAATATAAAATGTACAAAATATTAGTTTATTTATTCTTTGATAGTCTTTTATTTTCGAGTGTTAGAATTACTAGAGTGCTTGTTGCTCAATGTTGCTCTTGCGCAAATAACCTTACAAATATGTGCGATTATAATTTGTTATCGGATCGTTCGTTGTCGCAAAGTGTAATCTTATGTTGATCAATCTAACTGTGCGATTTGAAAAGGTTGCTCGAGTACTGTACGTATAATAATTATGGATCACTGCGGCCTGCAGTTGCATACTACCACTCGCTGTGCGACAGCAAGCGCGCGTCCTCCGACGGTGTGCCGTGGCTTGTAAATGTGCGGCAGGCATGCACATCACTGCTTTGTTTTTTTCTAGTTCTCTTGTTAATCGTTGAATCAGAAATTAATTTGATTAATTGAAATTAATCTTAATTTTATTTAACTTTATTTAATTTTATTTATAATTTTGTTTAAATTTAATTGTAATTTTGTTAGCCTGATATGACTGTTTTTTTCTTTCTTTTTGCAATGTGGGTCCAGTTTTCCACGTGTATGTGGTAGATTTCGCTTACTTTTCTTTAACATTCAAATAGAAATGTTGATTGCATTTTGATATGGATAATTTTCAAATAGATTTTCGCTAGAAGTTTGGGCCAAATGACTTCCATTTTCACTAGTATCTCCTTGAGCATTCAATGAAATTTCAAATTATTATATTGTTCCTTTTGAGAACTTGGGACATTTTAAAATATGCCTTTTGGTCTAGGTGACTATGCTTTCACTCGTGCTATTTTTGAAACAAATAATAATCAAATTAATATTTCGAATAATTAATTTCTTTGATAATTTAACACTTTTGTATTTTTATGCGAGTTTTTCGAGCCAAGTGGTTTAGTTCTTTAGTTGTTTATTTTTTTTAAAGCTCAATGAATTTTATACAGTTCACTTGTCTTAATAATTTGTGATTTTTATATTCTTGCTTTTTATTTAAACTGAATGAATTTTGAACTATCTGGGGCCGAGTGGTTTTGTTCTTTAATAGTTTTCTTTTTAAACCTGAATGAATTTTAAGCAATTGGCTTTTTTTAATAAGTTCTTATTTTTATATTCTTGAACCGAGTTTTTCGAGTCAAGTGACTTTGTTTTCAAATTGCATTTTTTATTAAATTCAATGCATTTTGAACAGTTGACTTCGTCTTCATGATTTGTAATTTTCATACTTTAAAATCAGTTTTTGGAGCGAAATGATTTCATTTTACACTTGATGTTCCGGCACAAAGCAGGATTCAAATTCAAACTTTCAAATATATATTTATTCAAATGCCTAGCCGATATATTCCTGTGATGCATTTACGCTAAAAGCAGATGCTTTTCCTACTACTTACACGTGTGAACCTATCGAGAGTCAAAGCTTCACTGCCTTGTTCTTATCCAGAGCGCCAACGCTGGTCCTTTTTTACGATGTTCTTTCGGGAAAACACACTTGAGACAAAAACATATGCCTAAGGGGTAACACCACTGTAGAAATTTCAAAAAATTGATTTTTTTATTGGCTTAAAACATGCTTTGAACCTTTCAAAATATGATACAAAAGGTCCCATCCCGAAAAAAAATTTTTATTTGAAATTTCGGGACATATACCGACCGTTTTTGGCCGCTCCGAAACGACCGATCGCTTACCTGCGAGAGTCACGTACCTGATGAGAAGGACCGCTTTATGGCTTGCCTATTGTTCGCAAACTTCCCTAATGCTCTTATAGATGTCGATCTTAAGCTATTATGAGTCAGTTAGGCTAGTTTCAAAACAAAGTACGTTAGTGTAGCGTCTGTATATCGTAAGAAAACGACGCTCTCATTTTCGCTTTTGAAACTATATTTTTGTGAAAGTTTTAATTATTTATTATTACGTTGAGCAGAATGGAAAAAGAAAAAGTGTACGCAGGAAGAAAAGGTACGAAAAAAAAACTATCGAACACGGCATCGGAGCCGTAAATCAGCGAATCGTCCGATGAATCGATACGAAGCTGAAGGTGATTCCAGTGGCGTCAGTGCATCGGCAAAAAAGCTGAAGACATCCGAGGACGATTTGTAAATTATACATTTGGATACCGAATCATTAACTTTTTGGCAGTATTTTCTGCAATTTCAGAGCATGTGAAGTGTAAAACGTGCGGTTCTAATATAACTTTTCATGAAAGCAGTTCTCGGGGCTTGGGCTTCAAAATTGTGATTGTTTGCCCAAAGTGTACAGAAATTGTTATACGTAACAGTAAATTTATAAAAAATGCATATAAAATTAATCGTCGGACGGTGTTAGCAATGCGACTGATAGGAGTAGGACTGAATGGAATGATGAAATTTTGTGCGTTTATGGAATTACCACGTCCCCTTATCCAATCTTTCTACGATAAAATAGTGAATCTCATTTCAATAACAACATCAACAGTTCGTGATAACAGTATGAAGCAAGCTGGACAAGAGGAGAGACGAAAGAGCGAAGAAAATGGTTAATCTCAATAGATTACCGTTTCAAGAGATGGTTCTTGGAGGAAACGAGGGTATTCGTCGCTTTTTGGAGTTGTATCTTTGATTGGATGGCTTACTGGAAAAACCGTCCATGTTACTGTAAAATCTAAATATTGTAAGTCTTGCAAGCACTGGAAAAATAAAACAGAAACATCTGAATACGAAAAATGGTATGTATCACATATCGATTTATGTCAAGCAAATCATGAAGGTTCATCTGGTAAAATGGAGGTAGATGCTGTTGTTCAAATGTTTTCTCGTTCCGACAGTTTCCACGACCTAAAGCATGCGAATTATATTGGTGATGGTGACAGCAAGACTTTCAAAGGCATACTGGATTCTAAACCGGACATTAATTTTGAAGTACAAAAAAAAGAGTGCATCGATCATGTACAGAAAAGAATGGGAACGCGTCTTCAAAATCTAAAAAAAAGACAAATAAGGAAAATTAACAAATAAGTTAATTGATAAATTAACATTTTATTATGGATTGGCAATAAGGAGGAATCCAAATTGCATAGAGAAAATGAGGAATGAAATCTGGGCAACTCTGTATCATAAAATATCGACCGACGACAATCCTCAGCACGATACTTGTTCAGATTCCTGGTGTGCTTGGAAATTCGCACAAGCTGAAGGTTCGTTGGACACGTTTCATCATGAACCGCCACTTCCTGAAGACGTTTGCGAAGCCATTGAGCCTGTTTATACAAAGTTGAGTCGAGATGAGTTGCTGCACCGTTGCGTAGGAGGTTATACTCAGAACAGCAACGAAAGTTTCAATCCCACCGTTTGAAACTTGGCTCCGAAATCGTACTCGAGTGGCAAGAAAGTTCTGGATATTGCCACTGATATTGCAGTGTGCAATTTTAATGATGGCCTGAAATGTGTCCTTCGAATTATGAAAGCTCTGGAGATGGATATAGGTCTGCAGGCTTATAATTTTTGTTGTGAAGCCGACGACAAGCGCATCAGACACGCTGAGCGCTCTCTGTCCGACGCAGCGAAAGAGGCGCAATCGAACATAAAAGCGATAAGAAAAGAAGTCGAGGAGGAGAATTTGCATTTGAAAGGGCAGCTTTATGGTCCTGGAATTACAGACTAACGGTAGAAAAATTTCTTTAAATGATTTCCTCATTTTTTTAAGTTGATTTTTCTCGAAACGAGTTTTTCTCAATGGGCACGCAGCATAACTTGAACAGTTTTGATCCGATCCATTTGAAATTTTAACAATATCTTAATTATTATATTTCGAAGTGAATCACGTAGGGGATTTTTAATAAATTGATTTAAACAATTTTTATAAACAAAAACGTGCCTTTTTTCATGAAAATTTTTAATTTATTTTTAAGTCACTGCCAAATTTGCAAAAATCAATATTTCCAAAATCCCCTACGTGATTCACTAGCTATTAACATCAAGAATAAGTGGATTTTTTTATTCCAGGTTGATATGTGCGATTGGTACACTGCGTGCCGCGGAGCGCTTCCAATGCAAGAGGCCTCAAGAGATTTTTTTACTCAATATTTTTTACTCAGATTTTTTTTACTCAGATTTTTTTTACTCAATTTCTTTTAAATATAATATAATATTAGACTAATAATATATCCAAATATCATTTCTTTATAACCTTTCTTTCCATTCAAAAAAATATCCGAAAAAGGCCTTTATTTTCCGCTATTACATTGGTGTTACCCCTTAACCTTTACACATAGCCGATTTCATTCTGTTCTCTTTCTTTCATAATGCTATAGCTATTGCTTTTCAGGAGTTTAACATTACATATGTATTTATTATCTATTTAAACATAATTATATTTGCTGCCAAAATTGTTTTACAATAATTAATATTATTTCTGTTTGTAACACTTGATGTTTTAAAAACTCAATGAATCTTAAACAATTAATTTATTTTTAGCAAGCTGTGACGTATATGTTTGGATATGAGTTCTTAGACCGAGTAATTTGATTTTTCACTGGATTTTTTTTAAACTCAATGAATTTTCAACAATTAATTTCTTTAGTAAGCTGTGACTTTTATGTTTTAATATGAGTTCTTATGCCAAATGATTTGATTTTTTATTTATTTTTCTTTTGGAACTCAATGAATTTTGAACAATTAATTTATTTTTGGAGAGCTGTGACTTTTATGTTTTGATATGAGTTCTTGGGCCAAGTAATTTGATTTTTCGTTTTTTATTTTGGAACTATAATATTCATTTTTGAAATTCGGATGATAATTTTGTAAAGTTGTGAAGTGTAATTATTTAATTGATTTTTTGTCACCTGAGTCTAGATTTCACTAGCTTTTCTTCTTTTCTTTTTGAAACTCAAGCAGAAACGTTGTCAATTTGTAATGAAGATTTCGATTTGACAGGGGCCAATACGTAGTATACCTACACGGGTTCTGGACCACTTTGGGGTGAGGGAAGGGAGGGGGGGAGGGGGGGCGAGTGGGCGCCCGCCTTGATCGCATATTAATTATTTTAATTTTATTATTAATTATTATTGTCGTATATTATTTTATTATTAATTATTATTGTCGTATATTATTTTATTATTAATTATTATTGTCGTATATTATTTTATTATTAATTATTATTGTCGTATATTATTTTATTATTAATTATTATTGTCGTATATTATTTTATTATTAATTATTATTGTCGTATATTATTTTATTATTAATTATTATTGTCGTATATTATTTTATTATTAATTATTATTGTCGTATATGATTTTATTATTAATTATTATTATACCCTGGTAGAAAATAGACCAACCGAGATGACCTGTTCGTCAACGGTTCGCCAATGACGTTGACCAATACTTACTGCTGTAATTGACAACGGTTCACCAACGACTGCTCTATTTGTGATTCTAAAATTCTATTTTCAAATTATAAATTGAATCGTTAAATGTACGTCACTAAATATATATTTTACAATAAACCACTGAATGATAAAAATAATAGCGCATATACTGTCATGAAGTTGTAAAATATAATTAAATTTTTATTTAAAGTAGGGTTATGGTTACGAATGATTCAATGTATATGTGTATATTGTGCCTACCCGCACTTCTCGTGCAAACTAAGAGCGCGCCTTGGTATAATTTTTTACTATCTAACCATCAACTTCCCATGTTTTTATATTATACTATAGAATTGATAAAAAGCATTTTTTTATTTTATACTTAATTCATAATTATAATAGTAAATTATAATGTATTACCCTAGTGGAAATGGTTTTGATGTCAAAAGTTTGCCAAAGTTTACTAGATTTAGACAAAGTTTGCCAGAGTACGCTAAATGTCTTCCAATTGGCTGTTTGGCACACATATGACAAATTTTGGCATAGAAGATTTCCTTGACTAGGGTAGTAAACTAAATCATCAATTTACTACACCTAACCTCAAATTTGAATTAAGTGTACATATATTTAAATGTGAATATTTTAAGTAAATTATATAATTATGCTCATATAATGACTTTTTATTGATTGTATAATATACCATAACACTTTACATAGCTTTCTTAAGAAGTATATAGTACTTTTCGCCGTTTTCAAATTTCCACCCATCGTTGGCCAACGATGGGTGGAAAGGCGTTTCCAAATAAGTGGGTTCGTTGGCGAATGGTTGGTGAAACTACTGGCAAACCTTAGTAAATTTGGCCAACGATTGGCGAATCGTTGGTGAACGTTTCTACCAGAGCAGCGTATTATTTTATTATTATTACATAGCCACACAAAAAAAAAAATTTTCTGACCTGAAGAGGAGACTTTTATATCCTATAGTATTTTGACTCGCTGAATCCGAATCCGGCCTCTGTTTGACCCCATCACGTCAGGGTCAAGGTCATTTCAAGGTCAAATTGACAAAGAACCGCCCAAGCGGAAGAAAATGCTGCATCTATATGTTTTCGGGGTCGCTGAATTCGAATCCGATGTTTGTTTGACCCCATCACGTAAGGGTCAAGGTCCTTTCAAGGTCAAATTGACAAAGATTCGCCCAAGCGGAAGAAAATGCTACATCTATATGTTTTCGGGGTCGCTGAATTCGAATCCAATGTTTTTTTGACCTCATCACGTAAGGGTCAAGGTCATTTCAAGGTCAAATTAAGTAATCGCTGAAAAAATTTGTAAGTTGAGAAAAGTAACATTCATAAACGTCAGTCAGTTTTATTTACTATGCATGATGAGCATTTCTCGCTCCATAAGTCTATTGCACATGATTGAACGTCTGCATTCAATAGAGACTGTGACCGTCGGCATTAGCATAGCCCGATGTACACCACAAGGAGGTTGCGCGAACGGATTTTATACATCATGTAGTCCTGATAAGAGCTGATTTTTGAGCTAGAATAAAAATTACTCATTTTCCTTTTTACTGCTATAACGCGTTCTCTTTTCTTCAAAAGATCTGTACAAAGGATTTTTTTTGCGCTTTTTACCTTTCCTTTGTGTATTTCTCTTAAGCATCCAACAAAAATCTGCCATCATATTTTCATCCCACCTTCCCTGGTATCGAGTTTCCATGACTTTAATGTCTTGATGAAAACGTTCACCCTGCTCTTCACTGACGTGTCCAAGATTCTCTGGAAATTTATTTAGATGTGAATGTAGAAAATGCAATTTTAAATTCATTAAGCATCCCAATTTTTGAAAGCTCTTCAACATTTCTGAAACAATTTCCTTATACTGTGGGCTTTTTCTATTTCCCAAAAAGTTTTCTGCCACTGCTTGGAAACTAAGCCAAGCTGTTCTCTCTACTTCATTCATTGTACTAATGAAAATTGTATCTTTAAACACTCCTTCTTTTATTTTAGCATCGGAAATCTTGGGAAATTTTTTTCGTAAATACTGAAAACATTGACCTGTTTTATCCAGAGCTTTGACGAATTGCTTCATGAGTCCAAGTTTTATATGGAGAGGTGGAATCAAGATTTTTGTTGGATCTACTAAGTATAGACGAATGACGTTTCGTGAACCAGGATCGAATGTGGATCTTACTGGCCATTCAATTTTTTTGTAATGATTCTGTCGATCTCTACTATCCCACAAGCAAAGGTAGCAAGGGTTTTTCGTGAAACCAGATTGTTGTCCAAGAAGCAACGTTATAATTTTTAAATCTCCACAAATCTGCCATTGATGATTCTTGTAATCGATTTTTTTTAACAGCACTTCCATACTTTCATATTTTTCCTCCATGACAGTTGAGTGAGCTATTGGAACTGGGGCATACACATTCGTATTGTGGAGTAAGACGGCCTTTATACTTCGTTTCGAAGAATCTATAAAAAGTCACCAATCTTCAGATTTATAGCAATTTTCCTTCAATTCATTAATAAGTCCTTTGACATCTGTGCAATATACCAGTGATGAAACTTCGTCCTTCACAAAATTCTCGGTCTCGGTCTCGATAAAAAGAAACTTTCGTATGCTGCTGTAGAAGATTTCTTTCCTTAAAAAATGATGCTAGGTACTCCGCACAATCTTTAGGTAATCATAAATCTCGAACTAGATCATTTAATTCCAACTGTGAGACTAGTGCAGGAACTTTTGATTTTTCGTAGTGGGGAATATATTTTTCTTCACTAATATCATTTTCATCTCTTTCAAAATTACACTCTTCGGCAGAGTCTTTGTCAACTTCCATTTTTTCAGGATCTTCACATGCACGAGTTTACATTTCTGTACTCCGTATTGAATTAGCTAAAATCGGTTGAGTTACTGATAGAACAGTTATGTAAGTGATTTTGTGTTTATTTTTCGTATTGAAACCTTTAAATCATTTGCACAAAAGTAACAATCATTTTTACTGCACGGTTCTTTCCATGTCGCTGGAACAATATACTTACATTTTTCATTTTTCTCCTTTTCCCAACGATATAGTATCAGCTTGCAGGAGTTACAAATGATTTGCGGAGCCCAATTGTTACACTCATCTACCTCCAAATTGAAAAGTTCACTATATATTTTTTTTATATCATCATCTATTTTTTTCCGTAGAATAAGAACCTCATATTTACAACAAATATAGCAGAAAACATCGTGATCTTTATTGCAGGTGTGATATTGCGATTCATCTACAGATTTAGTGCATGCAACATTATACTCTGCATAAGCCAAGTCACTAACAAATGCAAAGCTGCGGTCCTTTGATAACGAAGCCTGCGGGCCCGCTTTCTCACCCTGACCAGCCGCCGATACTGGGGTTTCCATTCCCTGCATCGTAATAGGTATCTTACCTGTTTCTGCCATGACGGCATAAATGCTGTCTTCCAGGGACTTAGTCGGATAAGGTAATTTTGCCGTTGCCCGCCGTCACCGCATGGAGGTGCCCTGGATGCAGATACAGATAAGATATCTATTACGATGTACGAGGTCTGTCCCAAAAGTATCCGACCTACGTTCATATCTTCGCGCGGAGAGACTCAGGCGACCTCTGGAGGGTACGAACGTCACCAGCAACTCCTAACCTTCTCGTCAGTAGCCTGAGATACCGATGAAACGCCTTAGTTCCCGCGCAGCGTGTATTTGTTTACAACGACTTTTTTGCGTTCGTCGCAATTTGCTTATTGCTAAAAATGGCAGAACGAACCGAACAGCGAATTTGCATAAAATTTTGCTTTAATCTCGGTAAAAGTTGTGCGGAAACTATTGAAATGTTGCAAAAGGCCTTTAAAGATGAGTGTATGGACAAAACACAAATAAAAGAGTGGTATAGGCGGTTCAAATGTGGCCGCACATCTGTTGACAGTGATCCTCGTTCTGGTCGACCTTCGACGGGAACATCGTCGGATAATGTCGAGCGTGTGCGTGTCGCAGTTGAACAAGATCGTCGTTTGACTGTGAGAGAACTGGAAGATGAACTTGGAATACCAAAAAGTACTGTTTGGAGAATTTTAACCGAGAATTTGGGAAACCGGTGACTGGCTTCTTAATCGCGACAATGCTCAAGCGCACGCATCAAACCTTGTGCAGCAGTATTTATTGAAACACAGTGTTGCGCAGCTCCGCCAGCCTCCATACAGTCCTGATATAGCTCCCTGCGACTTTTGGCTGTTTCCTCGATTGAAAATGCCGCTTAAAGGACATCGATTCGACAATAAAGAGACTGTTGAAACTAATGCGACGAATGCACTAAAGGCGATTCCGAAGTCTGACTTTCAAGAGTGCTGTAATAAGTGGAAACATCGATATGAGCGTCTTGTTCAATCAAATGGGGACTACTTTGAAGGATGCCACCCCCCGGCACGGTTCGCTTGAAGCAGGCACAAGTTGACCTAAAATGTGTCCGAAATCGGCTAACGCAGAAAGTTTCTTTATCATCTGGGGATAAAAAATCTGTATAAATGCAAATCCTAGCTGCTCGGTTTCGCAAGTTATGGCCATTTTTCTATTTTAAGTGCAGTTCGCTCGTGAGAGGAAGAGTCAGCCACTTTTGTATGGTCATTTTGTATGAACACAGTCATTTTTCTAAACTCTATTATTGAAAAATTCTTACATACATGAACTAAAAATTGTTCAAATGTGATTTTTTTTCTCAAATTTACATGTAATTTTGTCAACGGCTCTTTGAATAATGCTGCTGTTACAATTTTGTTCGCTTTCTTATTGTAATATAAAAACAGCTTAACTGACTAATTTAAAAAAATTATTTTCTTTGATAAATTTAGTTCATATTTCTCCGCTAGATGTCGCATACCTTTTTTCACAACCCTTTATAGAAATTGGTATCTTTAAACTATATGTATAAGAGGATATCTGTAGTAATAGAACTGCGTTAAAAAAATTTTAACGTCACAAATTGGTTGCTACATTTAAGATTATTTTATTAAATAATCTTTAGGTTTTAAAATGCCTTCCAAAAGTTGTCATAATGACAACAGAAAAAAAGTATGCGGCCCATGTGGGAAAAAAATTGTATTAGGAACTGTAAATCCTCAAAAGTTTTTAATAAATAAAAACACTGAACATCTTATAAAACAGTATATATCAAAAGATTATGATTTGACTGATGAGAAATATCCCTTGAGTATATGTAAATCTTGTTCTGTAACTCTTCTCGAAATTGATAAAGATATTTTTAACAGACAATTGCAAAATATGCCTAAATATAACGAAATTATATTACCAAAAATAACTCGTTTAACTGAAAGTGTCTGTAATTGCTACATTTGTTTGACTGACAGATTTACAGGGCATGTTAAGAATAAGAGAGGAAAAGGTAAGTTCAAAGATGTGAGCAAGGAAATTGACATTACTGCTGGATATTACGAATCTCAAAAATTAGAGTCACTTTCTTTGAAACAAAAGCTTACATCTACAGAATCGATAAAGTTATGTAGTACGTGTTTTCAAGAAATTGGTAAAGGAAAATCGCATACTTGTAATAATGTAAATAGTAATGTAATGAAAATAGTCGAAAAACTTCCTGAAAAAAGTCAAGAGCAACTTCTTTCTAGTATCATAAAGAAGAAATTTGCTTCTCATGCAGATACGAGTGGAAAATTCAAAAATTCTGATGTAAATGTTTCTACTGGTGGTCGACAAATAAGAATAAAAATAAATCCAGTTGCAAATAAAAATGTTTCGTTTGATGAAGAATCTTTAGATAATTTAAAAGTTAAAATAGGAGCTTCTAGTAGTAAGATGAAAAAAATTACAAATTTTATAAGATGTCATGTGGGACGAAAATCTATTCCTGTAGATTACTCGAAGCACATGACGGAAATGTCGAATTCGCTAAGAGATGTATACAAAACAGGAGTATATGAATTTGAATGTGAAAAGTCGACCAATAAAGCACTGCGACCTGTCGTTTATGCGGACGCCGAAGAACTACTTGATCGTGTCATTGAAAAAAGAAATTTGCAAGGAAATGTAATTGTTAAAGTCATGGCTGATAGTGGTCAAGGCTTTTTCAAAATAAGCTTAACTATCCTTCCCAAAAACTACTCTCCTGTTGAAGACAGCTCTCTAGAAGAGACTTATAATGATGAAAATTTCCAATACAATCCTGAGGATTTGAATGAAAATAAAAAAAGAAAATTGTATACTGAAGGTGGCAGCATAAGTAAAAAAGGTAAGCTCACCAGTGTCGATGATTTGATACTTTTATGCATAACTCCTGATATAAAAGAAACACATGCTAATATGAAAACTTTATTTGACATAACTAATATAAATAATATTCCTTTCAAGTTTGTTGCAGATTTTAAACTTTTATTGATTGTGAATGGACATCAAACTGCTACGTCAGCCTACCCTTGTCCATATTGTTTTGTTTCTCTACACGATTTAAGGAGTAAACTCGATTCCAACAGCAGCGATAATGCTAGTAGTTCATATCATCAAATTGGAATGGAGAATAATACTGAACTAAAAACATATGGAAACTTAAGAGCAGATTATGAAAAATACTGCCTTGCAGGGAAAGATAAAAAATATAGCAAAGAATGTCATAGCACTATAAATTCTCCTCTTTTCGATGAAAGCGACGACACTTACGTACTTCAGAAGTGTGTGATTCCTGAGTTACATGTGCAGCAGGGTTTTGTTAATCATTTATTTTGGAAAGGATTAGTTCCTTTATTAGGCGAAAAAAAAGCTTTATTGTGGCCAAAAAAATTAAATTTAATATCTAAAAATTATCATGGAGATGTTGTAAAAATGCGGATATGCTTAATGATAAAGATATTTACGGAGATGTAGGTATATATAAAATAATGCCCTATATCACAGCTTATAAAGCAATGAATAAAGTAGTAAATTGCTGTTTTACCTCTGGAAAAGTAGGGCCTTCTCTTGATGCTCATATCAACGAGTTAAAGAACGCTTTAAACAGTATTGATAATCTTTCTGAAACTTTAAAAATTCATGTTCTAATTTCACACGTTAAAGAAAGTTTAAAGTTTATAGAAAAGAATAATGGATTAGGGTATTGGTCAGAACAAAGTGGTGAATCAATACACCATGAGTTTTTGAAGTTTTGGGAACGTTATAAAATCAGCAGTATCCATCATGATGCTTACTTATCAAATTTATTTAAGGCAGTAGTTGAATTTTCATCCCTTCACCTTTAAAGTATTATTATTTAATTATTTATTTTTATTTTAATTCTGTTTTCATTTAAAAGTTTTGTAGTAAAAGATAAAAACCAAAAAAAAAAGAAAAAAAATACCAAAAAAAAAACAAAAAAAAAACATGGGGTCATTCTTCCACTACGTCCTCGTCGTTGATCCTGGGTCTCGCTAAAGGTGGATTTATAGATATGTATGAATTATATATAAATAAAAAAGTAGACAATGCATATTTTTTTCATCATTTATGACGCAAATTATATTAAAATTTCTTAAATTCTGCATAAAACTGCACATAATGAATAAAGCGAAAAAAATTGGAAAAGCAGCATTATTCAGAGAGCCGTTGACAAAATTACATGTAAATTTGAGAAAAAAAACATATTTGAACAATTTTTAGTTCATGTATGTAAAAATTTTTCAATAATAGAGTTTAGAAAAATGACTGTGTCCATACAAAATGACCATACAAAAGTGGCTGACTCTTCCTCTCACGAGCGAACTGTACTTAAAATAGAAAAATGGCCATAACTTGCGAAACCGAGCAGCTAGGATTTGCATTTATACAGATTTTTTATCCCCAGATGATACAGAAACTTTCTGCGTTAGCCGATTTCGGACACATTTTAGGTCAACTTGTGCCTGCTTCAAGCGAACCGTGCCGGATGACGAAGAATAAATCAAGCGCCGAGAAATCGAGGTTGGTCGGATACTTTTGGGACAGACCTCGTATAATGTTACAAACACTAAATCTGTAGATGATTCGCGATATCACACCAGCGATAAAGATCACGATGTTTTCTGTTATATTTGTTGTAAATATAAAGTAGTTACTCTACGGAAAAAATAGATGATGATATAAAAGAAACATATAGTGAGCTTTTCAAATTGAAGGTAGATGAGTCTAACAATTGGGCTCCGCAAATAATTTTTAACTTATGCAAGCTGATGCTATATCGCTGGAAATAGGAGAAAAATGTAAAGCAAATTTTTCCAGCGACATGGAAAGAACCGTCCAGTAAAAATGATTGTTACTTTTGTGCGAATGATAAAAGGTTACAATACCAAAAATAAGCACAAAAGCACTTACTTCGATCACTAACGCAATCAATTTTAGCTAATTCAATACGGAGTATACAAATGAACCCTAGTTGACAAAGACTCTGCTGAAGAGTGTAATTTTGAAAGTGATGAAAATGATATTCGTGAAGAAGATGCATTCCCCACTATGTAAAATCCAAAGTTCCTGCACTAGTCTCACTGTTGGAATTAAATGATCTAGTTTGAGATTTAGGATTACCTAAAGATGGTGCAGATTACCTAGCATCATTTTTTAAGGAAAGAAATCTTCTACAGTAGCATACGAAAGTTTCGTAAATATTTTGCGAAGGACGAAATTTCATCGCTGATATATTGCACAGATGTCAAAGGACTTATTAATGAATTGAAGGAAAATTGCTATAAATCTGAAGATTGGAAACTTTTTATAGATTCTTCGAAACGAAGTATAAAGGCCGTCTTACTCCACAATACGAATGTGTATACCCCAGTTCCAATAGCTCACTCAACTGTCATGGAGGAAAAATATGAAAGTATGGAAGTGCTGTTAAAAAAAATCGATTACAAGAATCATCAATGGCAGATTTGTGGAGATTTAAAAATTATAACGTTGCTTCTTGGACAACAATCTGGTTTCACGAAATACCCTTGCTACCTTTGCTTGTGGGATAGTAGAGATCGACAGAATCATTACAAAAAAATTGAATGGCCAGTAAGATCCACATTCGATCCTGGTTCACGAAACGTCATTCGCCTATCTTTAGTAGATCCAACAAAAATCTTTATTCCACCTCTCCATATAAAACTTGGACTCATGAAGCAATTCGTCAAAGCTCTAGATAAAACAGGTTAATGTTTTCAGTATTTACGAAAAAAATTTCCCAAGATTTCCGATCCTAAAATAAAAGAAGGAGCGTTTGATGGACCGCAAATTCGAACTATGTTTAAAGATACAATTTTCATTAGTACAATGAATGAAGTAGAGAGAACAGCTTGGCTTAGTTTCCAAGCAGTGGCAGAAAACTTTTTGGGAAATAGAAAAAGCCCACAGTATAAGGAAATTGTTTCAGAAATGTTGAAGAGCTTTCAAAAATTGGGATGCTTAATGAATTTAAAATTGCATTTTCTACATTCACATCTAAATAAATTTCCAGAGAATCTTGGACACGTCAGTGAAGAGCAGGGTGAACGTTTTCATCAAGACATTAAAGTCATGGAAACTCGATACCAGGGAAGGTGGGATGAAAATATGATGGCAGATTTTTGTTGGATACTTAAGGCCAGGGTAGGGTTTTGCAGTTTCGAAAAACCGATTTCTTTTTTTTTTGCTTTTTCTTGTAGTATAACATCTTAAGAATGTTGTCCCAAATTTTGAAATCGATCGGAGAAAAACTCTAGAAGTTATAGACCTTTTAGTTCCCTATCCTCGAAGTGTAATCGCAGCAGCTGCAGGCGCTCGAAAACGAAGTGCGCAGCTGAGGAGCAGGTATACAGTTTATTCTCTCTGTGATCATTCTGTTCCGATTTCATGTTTTGAAAAGCTCGTATTTAGTAAGGAGAAGCAATTGAAGCCTTATATACATGCTATATGCGTGTTTATATTTCGAAAAGAAAGAGAAGCGTCAGTTGACCGTTGAACCTTCGTTCGATCGCCTGCCACGCAGTGACTTTATAATAGTGCTCGTGAAATTGTTTCTTTAATTATAAAATGCCGAGAAATTCAAAAGCTTCACGAGAGGAGCGGAGTAGCTCAAGAATTTATTTGAGTAGACCGAGAAAAAGGCCTAACCCAATGGACAAATCCGACGATACAGTTACGACGAAGAGCGCGTCATCTAAAAAAATTAACTTGAATACGAGTGACAGTGTAGCAGAAGATACTGAAAAACATTTCAGAATTATTGATTTTTTACAAGTATTTTCTTCAATTTCAAGTGTAGTTAAGTGTGCTGAATGCGATGGAAAAGTTGTGTTTCAATGTCGTAAAAAAGAAGGTCTTGGTTTTGAGATACAAGTGAAGTGCTCCAATTGCAATCCACGCTACATACCGTCGAGTGAAAAAATTGGTCACCGCTACGAGATTAACACTCGATTTGCCTTTACAATGCGTGCATTATGTTTAGGCCCAGCAGGGTGTAATAAATTCTGCGGCTTAATGGACATTTCAAGTCACTTTTTATCCAAAACATCTTATTTAAGTAATATATCCATGATCGCAACTTCTGTACAAACTACTGCTGAAAAGTTTCTCCTTTCCGCTGCACAAGAAGAAATAGTAATAACGAAGGAAAATTCAGAATCTGATGTTTTGAACGTTTCGGGAGATGGGACCTGGCAGAAGCAAGACTTCAGCTCTTTATATGGTGTAACTTCGTTGATAGGCTACTGGACTGGCAAGATAATTGATATTCAAACTAGCAGTTTATATTGTCAACAGTGCAAATTATGGGAAAAAAAGTTAAATACGGCTGAGTTTGAAGAATGGCATGAAGAGCATGTAAATAACGGTGTATGCCAAGCCAACCACGGGGGTCCATCAGGAAATATGGAAGTGGGAGCAGTAATAGACATGTTCAGCCGCTCCGAAGAAAAGTATGGAGCAAAGATTGGTAATTATGTTGGAGACGGAGATAGTAAGACGTTCGGTAATTTAGTCAAAGCACAGCCATATGGTAAAGATTTTGTTATTAGTAAAAAGGAGTGCATCGGACACGTGCAAAAAAGAATGGGGAAACGTTTGCGTGACCTTGTTAAAAATACTGTTGAAGAAACAGTCTTAAAAACAGGAAAAAACGCTGGTAAAAAACGTAGGAGTAAAGTCCTTCGCGGTAAGGAAAAACTCACCGGAAAAATGATCGACAATTTAAGTAGATACTATGGAGCAGCTATAAGACACAATTGCGATTCGGTGCAAAAAATGAAAGATGCGATCTGGGCTACCTACTACCATCAGCAGTCGACAGACGAAAATCCTTATCATGAAAAGTGTCCGAGCGGCGAGACTTCGTGGTGTCCTTATAAAAAAGCTTTGGCCACAACGGGGGTAGAAAACTTTAAGCATGCATACTCTCCACTTCCACAAGACGTTATTGAAGCTCTAAAACCAATCTACGAAGAGTTGAGCAAGGACAAACTCTTAGAAAGACGTGTCGGAGGTTTTACCCAAAACGCCAATGAGAGTCTTAACCAGTTGATTTGGAAAGTTGCACCGAAAAAGTTACCTGGTAGCAAACAACTCGTAGAACTGGCATCGTATATAGCTGCAAATACGTTCAATGAAGGCGCAGGTGCTTTACTTACCTTTTTGACCGATATGGGTATCAGCGTTGGACCAAGCGCGCACGATTATGCAAGATTGGAAGATAACTGTCGGATAAGTAGGGCAGAGTTTCAAGCTGAACAGCAGACTAAAGAGGTCAGGATTTTGCGTAGATTGCAAAAAAAAGAAGCTGAAGATAACAATGTTGCAGCAGGAAATGTCCTTTATGGAGCTAAAATCGATGTCTCGGTGTAAGTTAAAAAAAAAAGATTTTTTCTTAACTTTTTCATACTTAAAAACTTTAAACGCGTTTTTCTCGAAACCACTTTTCCAAAGTCCGTGATCATTGTTATTTCAGAACCGTTTAACCGATTTACACCAAATTTGGTATACAGTTTCTAGGTATAATAAACCTCCCCCCAACGGTTCGTATGAAATTTTTTTTGTACATTAAGGGTGTTTTTCATCCCCAAAATGACGAAAATTTTAATTAAAACTCGCAACTTTTGATTCAAAGTGCTATAAAACGTATAAAAATGAAAAAATGTACATTTGGAAACCATTGGGGGGATGATTTAGTGATGTTTTAATTAAAGTTTACCGAAATTTTGCTTACAGGTAATTTTGGCCGAGATACAGTGATCACCGCAAATCATCTTTTTCAAAAGGCGTTTTGGGAAATGCTCCGTCACCGACTTATTTGCCGACATAGTTGCACGAAAAAATTTGAGAATGTTGCTGAAATGATGCTTAAAAGTGTACAAAAGGTTTAAATAAATTTGATCAACCCAGTTCTCTAAAAAAAATTCGCAAAGAAAGTGTTTTTTTTAAGCATGAAAACCCTACTCTCCCCTTAAGAGAGATACACAAAGTATGGCTTAATATTCAATAGTAGGGCTTTCAATCTCTTCGCAGCAAAACAGTATTGCTAAGCCCCAATCGTCGTAGGCCTCGCCATAGCTCCCCACTCCATATTTCGCATTTACTCGACGATCGCACTTTGTGTCTGGTCTGAGACATGCACAAACAGAAAACTGAAATCAGGAAAATTACACTATAACTATTTGAATCATTAATTGTAGAAAAAACTATGTCTTTTAATATATAATAATACATCTATAAATGTAAATTTTGAAGAAAGTATTGTATATAGGTATTTATTTTAAGGATAAAAGTAGTATAACCAACATTTAACAAAAAAAATTAGTAAATAAAATAAGTCTTTTTTTTTACTTACGAAAATTCTCTCATATCTCATACGAGGAAGACTCTGACTATATCGACGAGCCATTGTTATTGTTTGATTGACTTCGAATATAAAAACTCTTTTCCAATTAGAACTTATATATCATTTGAGTTTTACTTATACAATATTATTTACGCATAAGCACTAACAGTTTAGTATACCCTCCACCCAACAACAAATTTCTGTTTTGCACTCCAATCAGCGAACGCGATCGATGACACATGTATAATAAAATCCTGCGACGGCTAAATTTTGTGGTTTCAAAAATGAGTGTGGTCAATGTTTGAACCTATCTAGACGGTTCTGCTCATAGCGATACATAACTAATAAGTGAAGTGCTATTGCTTGCCAAATGTATTGTTGTAGCAGAACAAGTGAGAAGTGTTATTATGGGAATTTTAGTTAAAAAAATCATTTAAGGGTCTTTCGTGGATTTCTATAATCGACACTGTGATTAAATTAAAAAATGAAGATGGTCAAGATGAAGTGATCAGTTTCTTAGAAAGTATCAACACTGCTAACAGTTACGGAGAATATAAAGTGCATGTACGATTCAGGCAGAACGATTTTTACGATTCGAATGATGTGAACAAATCTATAATGCTATACTACAATGTTGCTAGAATCCGCTTAAAAGACATAGTTTTTTTCCAATTAATGATTCAAAAAGTTATAATATAATTTTTCTGATTTCAGTTTTCTGATTGTGCATGTATCAGAGCAGGCAGAAAGTGCAATCGTAGAGTAAATGAGAAGTATAGAAGGGAGAAGGAAGCTATGGCGAGGCCTACGACGTTTGGGGCTTATCAAGATCTTGCTAACACAGTCTGACGCACTCGCGATTGCGCCGAAAGTCCACGGTCTGCTTCACACTTCGACTAGGTTTCTGCTGCACGACGTTTGCGGCAGACAAGTGCGGCAGGATTACAGAAGACGTGCAGCTGAGAAGTGTGATTAAGGAGAATGATGTAACGCATTTGCGAGTACGTTAAGATATACTTCAAAAAACATATTGATACGTATCAAGACACACACCTCGTAGCGGAGATCCTCGGAACACCGAGAATGGTAACAAAAAAAAGAGCTCCAATATTTTAGTGGTGCATGAATATGATGAGGTATGAATATCTTGACCTTTTAAAATGAAGATTCAAAAATATATTTTGCAGATTTTGAAAAGTGCAATATTTGAACGTATCAGAATGACTACTTACATTGACTATTATCGTATATCTGAATTAGTTGTAAAATATTCTAGCATATTGATCAAGAATTGAGAAAACTGTAATAATCCCTAGTGTGAGAAATCTATTAAATCCTATTAATTCCTTTTTCCAAATATGAAAAGATCCTATTTGTGAATAGGATGTATATGCATTTTTTGTATTGGTGAATAGGATTTAATAGATTTCTCACACTAGGGATCCTAAATAATTTCAGCATCACCAATATTCTAAGTTAATTCTTCAGATGTTTGATAACAGTTGACGGATTTTAACATTTCTTAACCCCCCTGCGCAGGAGTTATCATACCAGAAATACCTTCCAAATGCAGTAATTTTTCAAAGCAAGTCTAAAACGTAGAGGGGAATGATTTTAAGGTTTTTGGGGTCGCTGATTACGAATCTGTAGTCAGAATTACGAAATTCAAAATGGCGGATCGAATATGTCTGCTACATACTAAATTCTTGTATATTACGATTTTTTTAAAGAAAATAACCATACATGGGTTTTTGGGGTCGCTAATTACGAATCTACAGTCAGAATTTCGAAATTCAAAATGGCGGATCCAATAAGGCTGCTACATACAAAATTCCTGTATATTACTTTTTTTTTTTTTTTTTTTTTTTATTATTTAACGTCGCCATGTTTGTGCTTCCATGTGGTGCTAATCGACGACGGGGGTCTGCGGTGTGTTTGTAAACAAAGCACATGTAATTTTTACAGAGGTGCTTGTATCAATCGGCAGAGACTAGGATTCGAACCCGGGTCACCGGCGTGGGAATCCGACACTCTACCGACTGAGCCGCCGCAGGCCCCTCCTGTATATTACGATTGTTTTTAAAGAAAATAACTATACATGGGTTTTGGGGGTCGCTAATTACAAATTTGCAGTCAGAATTTCGAAATTCAGAATGGTGAATCCAATATGGCCGCCACATAAGCAATTTTTGTATAATACGAGCGTTTAAAAAAAAAATAACCATACATGGGTTTTTGGGACTTGTGCAACTTTTCTCAGCAAAAAACGAACGTGTCACTAAACAGATTTTGAGATTTTAAGATTTTTTCAACGAAACCCATGTTTTAATGTGTATAAAGGTTTTTGGGTTATAGGGCTGTAAATGTGAAAAGGCTGAACATGAAGATACGGGGGCGAAGCGAGCGACTCCTATGAGACTAAAAGAACGTAATTTTCCTAACTTAATACCAGGTAGTTTGGGTAAGGAAAAACCTACGAGAAAATGTATTGTATGTTGCCACAAAAGCACTGATAAAGTAAAGAAAATGAGGAAGGAGAGTTGTTATTATTGCCCGAATTGTGAAGTAGCTTTGTGCGTTAGTCCTTGCTTTGAAATATACCATACACGAGAAGATTTTTAATTTTGACTATGCTTTAACCAACAGTTTACACTATATCAGAATTTTTTCTATTATCTATTTGCAGCCAACATATTACAATATCTTTTAAAACCGGCATATTCGATACGCCATTTTGAATGTTAAAATACTGGCTATCTGTAATAAGCGTCCCCAAAAACTTAATTATGGGGATTTTCATTTAAATAACACGGAATATCCAGAAATTTTGTAGTTTAGATTGTAATTTTAATATTTTACTCTATAACAGAGATAATTGCGCCATTTTGAATTCTGAAATTCTGACTGCAAATAAGTAGTCAGCGACCACGAAAACCCACGTAAGGTTATTTTCTTCAAAGACACTTGTAATGTCCAGATATTGCGTATGTGGCGGCCACATTGGATCCGCCATTCTGAATATTGAAATTCTGACAGCACATTCGTAATCATCAACCTCGAAAACCCATGTATGGTTATTTTCTTCAAATACACTTGTAATGTCCGGATATTGTGTATGTGGCGGCCATATTGGATCCGCCATTTCGAATATCGAAATTCTGACAGCAGATTTGTAATCAGCGATCTCGAAAACCCATGTATGGTTATTTTCTTCAAATAAACTTGTAATGTCCGGATATTGTGTACGTAGCGGCCATATTGGATCCGCCATTTCGAATATCGAAATTCTGACAGCAGATTTATAATCAGCGACCCCGAAAACCCATGTATGGTTATTTTCTTCAAATAAACTTGTAATGTCCGGATATTGTGTATGTGGCGGCCATATTGAATCCGCCATTTCGAATATCGAAATTCTGACAGCAGATTCGTAATCGGCGACCCCGCGAACCCATGTATGGTTATTTTCTTTGAAAACAATCGTATTAATTATACGATTTTTTTTTTTTTTAATTAACGTCGCCATGTTTGTGCTCCCATGTGGTGCTAATCGACGACGGGGGTCTGCGGTGTGTTTGTAAACAAAGCACATGTAATTTTTACAGAGGTGCTTGTATCAATCGGCAGAGACTAGGATTCGAACCCGGGTCACCGGCGCGGGAATCCGACACTCTACCGACTGAGCCGCCGCAGGCCCCATTATACGATTTATTATACGATTAATTATACGATTGTTTTATATATTATTAAATAATATACAGGAATTTTGTATGTAGCGGTCATATTGGATCTGCCATTTTGAATTTTTTAAATTTTAATAATAGATATAATATTGATAATGTTAAAAGCTTATTTACTTTCATATTTTTAGAAAATATTCTTATAATTCTCGGGAATAATTTTAACAGCCGCCATATTGGATCCGCCATTTTGAATTTTTAAATTATAACTACAGAATCGTAATAAGCGACCTTGAAAACCCCCGAGTAATGGTTTTTAAGCTATTTTGAGCTATTTTAAGCAATTTACGAAAGATTTTACAATTGCATACAATAAGTATAAAAAAACGTAATTTTCTTATTTTTCAGATTATAATAATTTTATAATAACATTCAAAATCGTATTTCAAACTCCAGCTATCTTATTACATATATTCTAGGCTTTAATTTGCGGGGTCGTTGATGTCTTACCCAGATAGCATTGAGTCGGCACTGTGTCGGCACGCTGACGGCCCGCGGGCCGCCCGCGGTCCGGCATTGTGACGGATTCCTGCCCCGCTTCTGAGACGGCACGGTGCAGGAACGCGGTCCTGGCACGCGGGCCGTCATAGTGCCGTCATTTTGCCGACGCAATTTGCATGCGCGACTGGTACTGCGGCCCGCGTGCCGGCAACGTGTCGGCACTGTGCGGTGCAATTTGCCGACAATATGCTAGCACGGCGATATATATATATATATATATATATATATATATATATATATATATATATATATATATATTATTTATATTAAATGTATAATTTTATCATAATAAAAATACTGTATTTTATATTTGTAATTTTTTATTTATATACTTTAAATATTTAATATTTTTGTACAATAAATTAATAAGTTAATACGTAATATATATATGGTTTTGCAGAATAACAACATAAGTCCACTTTTCTGTTTTGAAGATACTAATACTTAAAATTTTTATTTTCCATTTGAACTAATGTAAAAAAAATCATAAATCATAGATAAGGCTACTTATTTTTACACTTTCTTGATTTTGTGCACTTTTATCTGAAAATATACTATATAAAGATATTAAAATCGCTTAAAACTCAATTTTCAAAAAAATGGACTTGAGTTGTTTTTCCGGGAATCCGCAGCAGATATATACATACAATAATAACACATATATACCATTTATTACGTAAATATTTAAATTTAATTATAATTTTATACTTTAATTATGATTATTCACATACTCCTACTGAATAATCTCAAGTAAGATTCTCACCTGAGATCTCATACCAAAATCTCATGTTATTATATGTACACTTAATGAAATATTGAAATTCGTTCAGAATGAACTTTTACTACAGTTTTTTTTATTAGTCTTGAAGTTTCGTCTTTACAATACATCAGGAAAGTATGATACATTTTTGGTCAATTTTTATTTGAAAATTTTTATATATAAAATTTTGAAATTTTAAATTTCACCTGAGATCTTACCAGAGATCTCGTGTGAGATTTTGAGTAAACATTCATGAGGTTTTCGCATGATATTTCGCATGATTATATATATATATATATATATATATATATATATATATATATATATATATATATATATATATATATATATATATTATATATCCCTACCAAAAAATCTCAGGTGAAATATCATGCGAAAACCTCATGAATTTTTACTCAAAATCTTACGCGAGATCTCTGGTAAAATCTCAGGTGAGATTTAAAATTTAAAAATTTGATATATAAAAATTTTCAAATAAAAAATTGGCCTAAAAATGTATTATACTTTCCTGATGTATTGTAAAGACGAAAGAAACGTCAAGACTAATAAAAAAAACTGTAGTAAAAGTTCATTCTGAACGAATTTCAATATTTCATAATAATATATATTTCACGTAAACCCGTGAAGAAATTTTTTACATTTCGCTGAAAATGTTTTTACTAGTTCAGAATAGTGAAAAAAGCATGTAAATAAAATTTTAGCTCATAAGACCCAAATCTTGCAGAACCGTGACCCTAAAAATAAAGTTTATTTAAATTTTTAGAAAAGTAGAAAATTCAATTCGAGATAGGTGCAATTTGGGTATTTACATATATATATATATATATATATATATATATATATATATATATATATATATATATATATATATATATATATATATATATATATATATATGCATTTTTTTCTGTAAATTTTCTGTACAATATGCTGACATTTTTTTCAGACCCCAATTATCACGTTTCTGATTGGTTTATAAAAGATATACCGTTATATGCTATTTAAAAAATTTCGGCAGTTTATTTTAATCTCAAAATTTTGTAGTAATAAGAGCTTCAAAATGAGAGCAGGTAGATCATGGACCGAGCTTTATAACTGACGTTACAGCATTTTGAAAGAAATCTACATACAATTTATATATCTATATGTATGTAGGGTATATCATTTATAAAAGAAACCTTCATATATAGATATACAAATTGAATGTAGATTTCCTTCAAAATTCTGTTACTTCGGTTAATAAGCTCGGTCCATGGTCTACCTGGTCTCATTTTGAAGCTCTTATTACTATATAACGGTATATCTTTTATAAATCAATCAGAAACGTGGTAATTAGGGCCTAAAAAAGTGCTAGCATATTCTATAGAAAATTTACAGAAAAATATACAGAAAAATAATAAAAATGTATATGTGTAAATACCTAAATTGCACCTATCTGGAGCTAAAAATTATTAAAGTTTTCTCTGTTTCTAAGAATTGAAAAAAACTTTATTTTGAATAGGGCCACAGTTCTGCATAGTTAGGGTATTGTGATCTAATTTTTTTTTGCATACATTTTTTAACTATTCTGAACTAGTAAAAACATTTTAAAACGAAATGTAAAAAATTTCTTCCATGGTCGACGTGGAATATATATATATATATATATATATATATATATATATATATATATATATATATATATATATATATATATATATATATATATATATATATACATATATATGAAGAAATTTTATATATATATGGTCCCTGAAAATATTAACGTAAATAATGGTGCAGGCCTTGTGCAGGTTCCCCTATTGAAAATATCAAGCTAAATCTCAAGCTTCAAATTCAGCGATGAGTTTGAATCCGGCTCGATCGAACTTGAAATTCAGCGATGAGGTTGAATCCAGCTTGATCAAACATGAAATGTAGGTCGATCAGGGTGGATTTTTTGAATTTGATTTCGAGCTTGAAATCGAGCTGGATTTTAAGTTCGATCAAACCAGATTCAACCTCATCGCTGAATTTCAAGCTTGAAATCCAGCTTCAATTTTTTAACAGGGATTGTCTGAGCTGCAACTCGCAAGAAGCCTCCTACTCAATTCTCGTTGCCCCTGCGTCATCGAGAGTTTTGCAGGCATGTCCACGCGCTCGTACGACAGCATGACCTTGGGAACCATTCAGCAGATCGCTATCACTTCCAGGCAGGTGCACACCGTTTCTGCGCTCGAAGTGTTATGAACTCTGTTGAAAAAAACGAAAAAAATAAGATTTTTATTGCATTATGGGTTGGAAAGTTATAATAGAATGATGAATAAATTACCTTTGCTAGGCCCTCCTTGAAGCTCAGCTTGCAAGTCTGAAAACGATGTCATTTTTGTCGCTCCCAGCCTCAGCTTGTCTACCTCAGTCTTGGGTCAGTCGCTGAATCGGAGGTCTTTATTCCTTGACGTCGTCTCTCAGTACGTGCTGGATCGGTTCTAGAGTTATTTTCTAACGTCTCTCAACGGCATCTGAAAACAATTATTATTTTTATTTTAATAGAAGTAATAATAACACTAAAGAATTCCCAGACGGCAAAACAAATTTCATGAATGTCGCAGACGTTAGAATTCTTTATGAACTCTTTTCAAACTCTTTAAGAATCCTTTTCTAACTTACATGCATAAGTATTCTTAGTGTTCGACAAAAATCCTTAGAAAAAATTCATTTTTTGCTGTCTGGGTAATAATTATAATAATTATAATGTTATTAGAATTATTCTCTTGTAATGTAAAATTTACCTCAATATTGCTATTTTTTCAAACAAAAATAAAAGAATTTTTTTTTATGTGTGAGAGGGCCCCGATCTTGCCTATCTCTGTGAGGCAAAACCAACATTCTCTGCCCCTCCAACGCTTCCTTACATTTTTTTTTTAATTTAAATACGTAATTAAAAATTAAAATATAATTAAAAAATAAAAGATTAGTAAATTGATAATTGAATTTATTAAATAAATGAACAAATAAATAAAATATAAAATGTAAGAAAACGTTCTATTCATATAAAAAGTCCACGTTAATTTCAGCAAGTGATAATATAAAAAGAATGCTACTAATATAATAAACGTGTACTTTTTATATGAACTTCCCTAAAAGTAAAAACATAAATAAAGTCGCCTTTATAAAACGCAAAGAAATATGTAGCAAGCTAGTATTTTTCTTGGTGTTTTATAAATGTGTAGATGTCCGGAAATTCTTCGGTCCCATCCTCAGGCTGGCCGTTGTCCTCCATCATGGTGTTGCTGTGGTCGTCATGATCCTTGTTGTTCTCGGCGTCGCTTTCGATCTCCGTGTCATCGTCCGGGTAAGGTTCTGCACCTCCTCTGTCAGGTCGGCACTCCTCCAAATACTTCGCGGGGTATTCGTCATAGTGGGTCCTTCCATCGAATTCTCCGTCCTCTGATTCCCTGATATATATTATATTTTATTTTAAATTCATTTCATTTTGCTTCATCACAGAGGAAGCTTTGGGATGGTAATAAAAAAGTTTTGCTAAAATCACTAAAGACATATTTTTTGAGACAATAGGAATCAACATACACTATTTTTAGAAAATGTCTGTATGAATGTGCGTGCGTGAGTGCGTGCGCGTGTATGTGTGCTGCGTGTATGCATGCATGCATGCGTGCATGTGTGTGCGCGTGTATGTGTATGTGCATGCGTGTGTGTCCGTATGCGCGTATGTGTGTGTGCGTGCGTGTGAGTGAGTGTGTTTACGTGTGTGCGTGCGTGTGAGTGAGTGTGTATGTGCCTGCGTGTGAGTGTGTGTGCGTGCGTGTGAGTGAGTTAGTGTGTGCGCATGTATGCGTGTGCGTGTGTGTATGTGTCACACCATATTTTTTTGTAACACATGTATGGATTTTTGCGTTTTTTAAAATAAGTTTTTAAATAAACGGGCAAAAAAGAAATTTTTTCTCGGGCAACAAAAGTAGTCAACGGGTAAAAAAACTTTCTTACCCGCTTATCCGGACAGAATAGTACATTATGCAACAAGGGACGAAAGTAGCAGTTTTTCCCGCGGGAAAAATCACCCGAGGGAAGAATCTTCTCGCGAGGGCAGTAATCACTCGAGGGCGAAATCTACTTTCACATTGTAGGGTTTTTTGGAATGTTAGATATAACTTATCTATAACAATAGTTATAAAAGACGTGAAAAACTGTAATTTAATCTAAATATGTAATTTAAGTAAAAAATTATCTTTTGACAATTCATCAATACTAAAATCACAGCTTTTTTAAGATATTGATTAAAAAAAGATAAGTAAATTTAAAATTAATTTCATATTGAAACAATCAATTAAGTTTGAGGAAGCAAAGTGCCAAGGAATTGCCAGCGGTTTTTTACATGCTCTATGATAATATTTAACAGGAGGCCACTTACCAGAGTTTATCAGGTGGATTCTGCTGTAAATGGTCGAAATTTTCTGTAGGTGCGTCATCTTCGTCGGGTATTTCATCCTTCAGGTCATCCAATCCTACATAGCTCCTTGGTCTGGACAGATGCTGATGATCATCCCTCTCCCTCTCGTCGACTGAAGTTTTTTCTAAAACTCTTCTTCTTTTTGGACTGGATGGCAGGGGTTCTTGATGTTCTTCTTCTTCTTCTTCATCAGGAGCTCGTCTTCTCCTCGGAGATGGTGGCAGCTGCTCCTCATCTCTTTTTTCGGGTAGTAGCTCGTCTCTGCGTATCGCTTCGAGACGCCGTAGACATTGCTTAAGGCTTTTCAAGGCCCTGGTAAAAAAATGGAAACATTCATAATTAATATAATAAGTCTAGTGTGACAAGTAAAATAAAATATATAAAACAATATACCTTCACAATCTGACACAAAACGGGTATCACGTAGTCCTGTGACATTTTTTTCTTATCTCCAAGCCAAGTAACATTGCACAGAAGCTCTGTGTTGACTGCAAAGCAATTTTTTTAAAAAATTGCTTAAGAGTCATCGGTATTTCTACCACCAAGATAAATCAAGTAGTTGACCTAAAAATAAACGATATATTTAAGAAATGAAAAATTTAATAATTATAAAACTAAGTCTTGCGTTCAGGGGTTTGACGGTTCATGGGTTGTAGGTTTCATATGTTTGAAGATTCATGGATTTTAGAGTTTGAGTGTTCATTTAACCTCCGAAGCACTCACCAGACACCTAGAAACAACGCAGCATTAGTAAGGGGAGATTACAGTGATAAACTAAACACTAATCTCACCTGATAATATTGGCAGTGGACGAATGCAGTAGGAAGCTGTATGTAAACATAACCTCTTCGAGGTTAACCGTGCCACTGCTGCTGCCGCAAGTACGCCGTCCTGGGCCTTGCAGCTCTCGTCTTCGTGCCCCTTCGTGGGGACCGTAGCCCAGATACCCGTCCTGCTGCATCCATCGTCGCACTTCCTCGTCCTGGCCACTCGTCCTTCCTCGTCAAAACTAACCTATTTATTAACATAATATAATTATTAGAATAATTATAAATAAAAAAATTTTACATCTCAGCCAGGGTGATCCTCAAGACAATCTCTTCACCCTGAAACGTCCAGAAAGTTGCCACAGTTCTCTTGGGAAATCCAAATTGCAGCATGTAAATAATTAATGATAGTAATTATTTACTATGAACTGCAATTGCACGTGCTCGCGCCAGGATGATCCTCAAGACGAGCTGCACTTCCTCTCGAACGTCCACCACAAACTTGCCACAGTCGAATTATATAATTCAGAATTCCAAATTACACCACAGATAACTACAATAATTAATAACTACAATAATACCGCTATAATTATTAAGAACAATTTCACTTATTGCGCGCGTCTGCAATTGAAGATCAAGTCTTCATGAAACCAGGGACATTACTGCAATGGCGGGATGCGATATATTTCTTCAAACAACAGAAAGCTCGAAATTATTTCAAGACTTTAAATTTATAATGTAAATCAATTTTAATATTCAATTATAAACAAATATATTTATTATTAATAAAAATATAAATCATAAAATTATACTATTATTTATTTATTTATATTTATTTATTTATTCAATTACACCAATTGAGCCCCATATAAATAAATTAACAAATCATTACTATTATTATCAATTTTATTTGTAATAGAAATAATAACTTAAATATGCAATTAAATTATATTTTTATAATTATATTGATGGCACGTCGTGCTGTCCATAATCCGTCACATTGCGGCCACGATTTTCCCGACACGGCGGGCTTGCACTGTGCCGTCATTCTGCTGGAATCTAAAAGTTCAAAAAAGTGATGTTGCGTGACGGCACGATGACGGCACAGGGCGGTCACGACGTGCCACCGAATCGGACAGCACGCCGCTACTGCACAGTGATGGCACAAATTCGTCACGCCGTGCCAGCACGTCGTGCTCGGCACGGGCTGCTATCTGGGTATAGTTATTTTGTTCAACAGTTATGATAAAAAATGTTTGGACGAGTATACTCGTCCTCCTGCATACGGGAACAACTCCGTTTGGACGAGTATACTCGGTTCTCTGCACAGGGGGGTTAAATATTATCAAAATCTGTCTTCTTATCTTATCTACATATATTCTTATCTTAAATACAATCAAAATCTGTTAAAATTTATTTCAACCTGAATTCTAAAAAATAAATCTTATCAAAATTTGTACACCTTCACTATATAATGTTTTGATATTATTTTAAATTTCATAGAAAATTTATACAATCCATTTTAGATGTGGATTATGCTAAGATTTCGTTACACTATTGTTTAATATATTTGTACTTACAATTCAAAATAACTTCTTTTTCTTTATTTTAAATAACGAAAATGGTATAATGACTATATTACAAACATTTCTTAACACTTTTGATTACAATAACATATTTACACTTTTGAATCACAATATTTATTTATGTGCTAATTTCTGCATATTGTTGTTCATTACAGTATTATTATTATAATCACTTTCATAATCTAAACTCATCAGCTTAATGACAAGTCACAATAAACCAGGATATTAATAATTTTTAAGACTCTACAACTTTTTGCAACTCATTGTAACTTTTTGAAACTCTAAATAAATTTTTATAATTCCTTGTAAATTTTAATTATTTGAAACTGTCCGTAAGTTTTTGTAGTTTATTTCGAATTTCTTGTAACTTTACGTCTAAATTAATACAATATTACATAGAGTTATAAAAAGTGCCAAGAAGTTATAAAAATATATAAAGAGTTACAATCAGTGTTGGGCCAATTACGTATTTAATTACTTTGAAAGATTTCCAGCCCTCATGTATTTAAAACAAATATTTTAAATATAAGTATTTTAATAAATATTTTGAACAATTGTATTTTAAATTCAGCGTATTTTAAATATTTGTATATTAAATATGAGTATTTTAATTAACAATTTAAATACTTGTATTCAAATACAAGTTTTTAATTAACATTTGAATTAATTCTGTCTTCTTGAATATTAAAAAAAATCTCAAAATACTTGCATTTTTCATAAACGTATTGAAAATACCTAAGTACTTTAAAAATTATCTGCTCGCATTCGTATGTTCACTTTTTTGTGATTTTGATATTTTCCATTTTACGGACGGTAATTAGATATTTTTTCCAATATAATTGGTCTCAGTGATTTAGTCTGATAAATAAACAGGCATTATTGCAGGATAAACATTCATTCAGTCTTGATTATTCAGCTATTGCCATAGCCAGCTCAGATATTGACTTAAAATTTTTCCAGGTGTACTTATATGGTTCCTCATGCACTAAGAAAAATAAATCCGCAAATCATAATTTCTTGGATTATTAAGAGGGTAACCTCATGTAAAAGGCCGAAAAAAAAACTAATTTTAAATGAATATTTTATGAAAAGTATTTATTGAAACACCTCAAAACTTTTTACCTATTATTAGAGTATATTATGAAAAGTAAAAAAAAATTTATGTTTACAAATAATACATATATACAAAGATATAGATTGACGATGTAGCAGCTCTGGCTATGGAGGCGTAAAACGGTGGACATTCTATCATGGGCGTTTAAAAAAAAAAAAAAAAATTGTTTTTTTTTATACGATTACACAGCGACTGAACCTCGAATAATAATAAAAAACGATAAATTGATAAAATGGTGGAACTTAGAGAAAAACGTAGGCATTATCACGAAAAAAATTTGCTTTTATTTTGCAATAACATATATATTATTCAATAATATGTTGATTTTATAGGTTCAGTCGGTGAGAAATGTGATTTTTATATATATATATATATATATATATATATATATATATATATATATATATATGAGTCAATCCATGCCAAAACGCACACGGCTCTGCCCAAAAATGGTAAAAACTTAGAAAAACTTGTATAGGGTCAAAATTTAGGGTTTTTTTATGTAGAATCAATAGCTATGTGGCGCTTTTCAAAATTTATAATTATAAAAACGGTCAGCGGATTCGGATTCAGTGTACCCGTAAACATATAAAATGACCTTTACTCACAATTTTCGTCTTTTATTTATATTTTTATGAACGATTAATCGGAAAATTTTCGGAAAATTGGTCAGAAAATCGGGTTTTTGGGACCGCCATTTTGAAAATTTTGAAAAGCGCCACATAGCTATTGATTCTACATAAAAAACCCTAAATTTTGTCTCTATACAAGTTTTTATAAGTCTTTACCATTTTTGGGTAGAGCCGTGTGCGTTTTGGCATGGATTGACCCATATATATATATTTATATATATATGCACCGAATGAGCGCGATTGAATAAATATTTTTCGACTTATCTTGTCCACCAGTTTGAAAAAAGACGTTTTTAGAAAAACGCGTTAAGTTCACGGTCACCGCTACTTACCTGTTCAATGCGCGGCTACAAACTTAGTTACAGCTCCGTTTAGAGATAAAATATCGATCTAAGACTTTCGGAACATATTCTCCATATACATACGCATTAAATTAAATTAAAAAAAAGTGATTTTTTGAACCAATTACAAGAGGTATCCCCCGTAAGGCTTTCTGTAGGCATAAGTAAAAGTTCACAAATGTTTATTTTTTTGTGGCGACCAGTTTGCTCATTACTTCTTCTATCGAATTAAAAACATTTGCTGTGATAGTATGATGTAGTCCTTTGTTTATTATAATAATTTCGTCTATTGTGTTTTGGATAATATTATTACAATTATAATAAATCTACCCTAGTAGTAAATTATCCAGTTTAGTTAAATTATTTAGATTACTGGTTTAAAATCGTGACACCCAGATTAGTAAGCTGGGATTCTACACAAAACTGGATAATTTTCTACCAGAGTAACCTTATCTATTGTATAATCTACAGTTGACAACTGATCTCGTTTCTACTAAATTCAATGACGATTGTTTTACTAGTGTTTACACTTCTCATGTTATGGTATTAGTGAATTATGTTTTTTAGTGTGTGGACAATAAGCAGCTATGTATTGTGACGTAATGATTTTTATTGTTAATATTAATTTCTGATTTATTACACTGTAAGAGTTATAGACAAATTTTATTAAGGACACCAGTCTATTAGTATGCTACTGTGTAAAGCTTGGTTCATTTGGCGCACGGTTGGCAAGCCCCATATGGACGATTTATAATGCGCATTAGACATACAGCAGACATGCGCGATAAGTCTTAGTCGGAATACCGGTAATACCGACATAAGCGTATCGTACATGTGTGTTGCATGTATACCGCGCATCACAAATCCACCATATCTAATCTGCCCCAAGCCTACTACCGAGCTACGATTATTATTTCCTTAATTATTTACAAAGAAACCCATTTAATTGACGCGCGATCTCCCCACGACACTCCCGAGCACACATAAATATACTGGCCATGAAACTCCAGTCTGATTCAAGCTATGGAAGTGGCTGCGATCGCTTGTGCGAGGATTCAGCGGCTTTAATTACTTAAGTCCACCCACCGTATTTGTTGCTCCCTGCTCGCACTTCCTCTTGTGTCTCATGGTATTTCGTAGCCTGTTAAATGTCCTAGAATACTAGCTAATCTTATGAAACTTGTATAATTTTCGAAGGAGCGAGCTATCCACATCGAATGCCAACTAACAAATGCCGCTGCGGAAACCACGCTTTCGCGGTCTCGTGGTCCTCGGCATCGTCTTATATCTTCTGTCTCTTTCCTTCTCATTGATCAGGTGCGGAGAGAGAGCCGTTAAGCGCCGGTCTCTAAGTGTGTAGACATGTATACCTATATATAGATATACGCTGTACTGCACTGTACACGATGTGGCTATCCGAGTTTGCCGATATTTCCACTCGCTCGGCTTCTCCGGCTGTCCTCCCCGTATTCGCTGCTCTCTCTTTCTCTCTCACTACTGCCCGCTACTACTACAGCCCGTCACTACTCTCCTACTGGTTTGCGTCGTCTTCGCGCTGGCCGTGCCCGCGCAGCTGACTTTCTCGGTTTATTTTGTCTGCGCGCTGTTCAGCTCGCGCCGCGGCCTTATCTCTCCGTCTCTGCCTGCTTCGTACTTGCACTAAGCTCTCATAGTCGCTGCTGCCCACTTCCTTGGGCTTGGCGTCGGCTACCACCCCCTTCCCAGTCGCTCTTGCGTGCGTATTCGGGAGAGGTCGAGCTCGGTTGTTTGTGTATGTGCGCGTACGTATGACATACGCGGACGGGTCAGCTGTGTCCGCGTCTGCATGCGTGCCTGCTGATTTCACCCGTCTCGTTCTCGTCATCTGTACCGCTGTTGCAACAGTGTCTGCTGTCCATCTCGTCTACTTATCTCGTGTTCTTAGTTTCTTGTCGGCTCGTCTTCTTCTGAGTGCGATGAATACAGTGCAGTGCATCAGTGCACTGTCTAGGCACAATTCTCTGTATTTGTTGTTCCTGTCTTATCTCGTTGTGTCTGTGTGCTCTTCCAGTTCTCCATATGGACTTCAATAAATACGTGTATAATCCCCCCATGAATAAGTAATATTAATTATTTTATTGTAGCTCGGGTATAGTTTGGCTCAGCGTAGGATTTGTTACTCGGTTTTTTTGCTATACGTACCTAAAGACTTCCATCTCTTTCTACAACTATTGGCGTCTTAATGTGACGTAATACTACGTTGCAGTATTCACTTATAGAAGCTTAGTAAGCATCCTGTCATTTTGTAGTAATTGAGCCAGGAACTATGATAATTTAAAGCAGCATTCATTCATATTATGAATCAATTTTTCGGAATTTGACATATATTTTCGTAGTAATTTTTCTTGTAAAATCGAATGGTGATATTAGTTTTTCCTGATAATAGTTACTTAAAATGACAGCTTAAGGTGGTCCGATAGTAAATTTTGAAAAATTTGCTTGTTGCATGATAACATTTTTTTAAATTGGTGGTTATATTTGATACCTAAAAAGAAAGTTTTTTTGTAAATGTTCATACATTTTTAGACAGTTTACCCATAGTTATGTAGGAAAAACGAGCAAATTTTCAATTACAATTGATGTTTTTCAAAATTATCTTTGCGCATAGGAATGCAAGTGTATCATTTGAAAAAAATTATGTAATATCTAATACCTGTACTACACATAACTGTGAACTACACATTTTTAAAAACACAATTATGAAGAAAAATAAAATTATATTGAATTTTCATTGTAAAATAACTTAAGAAAACGACATTTTTAACTCTATTCATGGGTAACACTTTCTTAATAAACCTTTTTTGAAAAATCTGAGTTGATGGTTGTGATGCGAATAAGTTGAATAAGATATCCGTAAAGTTTCAAATTAATTCATTGTAGTCCTATGCGCATAAGATTTGCTGAACATTGGAAAACCATAAATGGAGAAAACCGCCCTTTTGTAAAAAAAATAAATAATTTTCTGATGATTTTAAAACAATTTTCCATCGCAGAATATCGATCAAAATTTGTTTTTAATTATTTCTATGTTTTCTGAAGTTTGTTTGCATAGTATATAGTACATTTGGACACGGGCTTGGATTCGGCTAGTGTAGGAACACACTGGATCGTGTGCAATAAAGGTCGGAAGAAAAATACGCCTATGTAACTATTAAGCTTATTAAAGTTATTTTTATGGCCAACACTGCCAATACAAAATCATTTTTTGTTCTAAAAATGTACAAAGTATCAGAAAATAAAATTAAAAAAAATCGAGTTTTTCGTCAAATTTTACTATATGACCACCTTAAAAAAATTTCTTAAAAACAAATTATTTTCACATAGTTATATTCACATTATATAATGTTCTTTCATGCTAATCTGGAACATTCCGTAGTTAGGTTTGCGATAGCGTGGCTAGGTTAGTCATGAGTTTCGATATTAATTTTGGAGCGTTTTTTTACAAAGTAGATGCATTTTTTATACATTTTTATTTATGATTTTAATTTCTTTACATGTTATCAACATTTTAATACCAAAATGAAAATAATTAACTGATTTAGGTAACTGATTAATATTTATAAAAATTGTGAAAGAGAAATTGCTCCGCACAAAATTACGGCGCGCACAAGGTGCAGAGATGTGTGAGTATAGATAGACAAACATATACATGTAATCCAAAATATCCAGTGAGTCGGCAAGAGCCGGGATACGTCAAGAAGGCACGAGAGAAGTCCAGCGAAGGGGGAGAGAAAGAGAGAGAAAAGAACAAGAGCGCCCACAACGCCAATGAGAAGAGACACGAAGAAAGCGCAAGTGTGATCGCGAGTAGAAGAGAAGAGAAGAAGGGAGCAGCTCCGCGGGAATGAAGGAAACAGCAGAGGGTACAAGCGTGCGGCAGCGGCTTAGCTAGCGACCTCTCTTCATACGTTTCAGCGAAGACAACTTTCGCGCATTGCGGACGCTGGCCTTGAAATTCGAAATGCGAACGCGGTCCGCGGATGGAGAAGGGCGATGCAGTGGCGGCTAGTCCCGGCATGCATGATTAAGTGCAATATTCTTTACTTTATTCAAATAACATTAACATCAAAATATATGGATTCCATAGCTTGCTCACTATAAAATCCTAAGCCTTCTTGATATTTGATACAAAAATGTTTAATGGGATAAAATGCAGCTTGTACTTTTAGCAACAGGGATTTTCAAATCCAAGTAGCGCACTTTGAATTTTGTAATTTTTTTGCAAAACCAGGGTGAAAACTATTAGTAAAATAATAAATAGGCTTCAACAACATTATTAAATTTTTGATATAGCAAACCATACTTTAAACAACGTAAATTACATATCACCCGCAATAAATGCACTTTGTAATAATTTTTTGCACTATCCGAATACAAATTACCACGCAACCCTCAGTGTGTAATAGTAATTAATTGTAAGTTATCACAATATAATTATTAAGGATAAATCGTGAATTTAGGCCTAGAAAATCGAGGCGAGCGAATAAGTGTTAAAATATAAACAATTTAATTAATTGGTAACTTCGGCGAACGTTAGCGTAGAACCCTAATTTTGTGTGAAATAATTTAAATTGTAGAAATTTTATCGATATATAAATACAAATACAAAAGAACCTTATTCTTTATTTGCTCTTCTTAAATAAACCTCTATCTCTATAAATAATTATTCAAAAAAGAATAACGTAAGTGCGTACCTCCGACGAATCGCAGTAAAAACGGATTGAACTTCGCAGTTCGTCTCACACCGCTAGGCACGATACAGGATCGCGAAGTACGAGACTCCGTGGTAGACTCGGGACCTATACGCGCAGTTCGTTCTCACACAGCGAGACACGTTACTCCAAACAAATCACTCCTTTGTAGCTTAAAAGTAGTTCGCAACATAACGCGCGCAGTTTGAATACTAATTCGATTGTAACAAATTGGCATCCTTTGTGGGGGACTAGCCGAAACCAATCTCTACTCTTACTTATAAAATAAAAATTAAATGATATAGCTCACAACGGTGCGGGAAGCGAGGACGCTCCTAACTGCACGTTCGCCAAGATCACCCTGATAACAGATCCCGATGCAAGATCACAAGCGCTCCTAGAATTATACAGTCAGCATAGTGCGTTTAGTATGGGCTATTTGGCTAATTTAACCGAAATGTTCCTAAGCACACAGGACCAGTTAGCCGCTCTTTCGCATAGTAGCAATTTAGATTGAGCTACTGCGTAATACACAAGAAAATTACGATTAAAAAGTTATTGAAAAAGAAAATATCATAAAAATTGAAAAAACGTTATAAAATAAAAATATTTTGATGAATCCCGAAATGACTTTTTGATTTAAATTCTATCACAATTTAAAAAAAAATATATCCTCGAATATCTCAAAAAATAAAAGTTCTCTTGATCTGAGCAAAGATCTTAGCCGAGAGAGATCGTAAACAGCTACCTTTTTGGACATTTTCAGAAGGAATAATGCCGTTTTACTCAAATTATCATTTGCCTTAAAAAATTGATTCTTTTTAAAAAATGATTTTATTTTTCTAAATCATAGAAAAATAAAATGTCTCAAATTTTACAGAATAATCTTCTCTATTTTCCTAATTACCTCAATTGTTTTTCAAAAACTTTCCTCATTATATTCCAGCGAAATCACCGTTCAAACAAAAAATTACGTTTCCGTGTCTAACAAAAGAGAAGAAACACCTAATTCGAAATTTCGGATCGTATGATAGGTAATTTTATGCTCTTTCAAATGCATTTTTACTGGATCGATTATATTATTTCTAATGTACCACAAACCTCGAAAAGCCATAAATTGAAATACCGCTAAGTATAAAAAAAGTCCGAAAAACTATAAAAATTATTATTGTGCCCCCTTGGTTTCGGAGGAACAAATACAATGAGCCCTGACACACATACACACACGCATACATAAACACACGCAGACACACACGCACACACACACATCCACAGACACGCACACACACTCACAAGCACTAACTGTTCGCACGCTAGCCGGCAAATCGCAAGAATTTAAATAAAAATTAACATTGCTTATAAGCGCGGTACTAGCGTCGTGCAAAAGTGCAGCTTTGGGACACTTAAGCTAGATAGCTCGGAACACGTGTAGCGGGTGAAGGGATGCGGAGTCTGTAATAGATTAAATAGGGTTACACTGAGATTAGTATTAATATCCCAAAGTAAAGTGAGCATTTATTGTTGCTCTTAAAATCAATTATTTACATGTTGCCTTAATATGTACTTGTTAGTGTATAATTAAAAGATAGTAGACTTTACACGCGGTCGCGAAAACAGGCGCCGCGATGCGCGTAAAGGCCCCGAACTTGCCATAGTCGCGGTCAAGCCGGAAGAGAGAGAGAGCTCAGCGAGAACAATTGGTTTTTGATCTCGCTTCGCGAAAATTAGGAAGGAAGAAAGTGGGAGAAAGCGCGCACTTGTGTTCTCTCTCGCAAGAAATCGTGCGAGCGAGCACTTCAGTTCTCGCGCGAGAGGGAAACACAGTGCGCGCGAAAATATGAAATATAATAGGGCCGCTGCAAGTGCAAACGGCCCGAACACTAACGCATGCACGCACACACACACACACACATACACATATACACACACGCACACATATACGCACATCTATACATACATTCTGTAAAAAGTACTGTATTTTAATTCCTTATATCTGAAAACATGTTTCTAACATTTTTTTTGCAAAACATTTTTGTTACTATCAGAAAGCAAAAAATCTATTTTTGAAAAACTTACGGTGTTTCAATGCCCTTTTGGAGATTTTGCTAAGTTAGTATAAGGGACAAATATAAACTGACTTTAAAAGAAAATCCAACGATACACTAAGAACAGTTTTGAGAAATTTGAAAAACACTAAGAAAAGGACGTGCATCACAGCATGTCACCTATTACTGCTATTATTCGACGGTGGTTCGATAAGTAACGTGGTTCGATATTAAATAAAAGCAACTGAGTTGTTTAATTTGTTTTATTTTTCAACATAATCCCCTGCGAAGTTGAAATGACTGTAACTATAGAGATTTTATACTAAAAGAGCAAGCTTCAAAATCTCATACACAGATGTCACTGTCGTCTCCTTTTGATACCGAACAAAGTTACTTATCGAACTACCCTCGTACTCCTGAACATACAAGAAGTCTTGTAAAACAAATTAAATTATTCCAGATCCATAATCCAACATTGAAACTTTTATCAGTTTTGTACGGCATATTTAAATGCGTTACATTTTAAATAAAGTAAACGTGTACACACTGTACATTGGTGTTAATTTTAATGTTAGTTGAAAAACGGAATTCCTACCTCAACGACTTCTAGTGCCTTATGCGAAAAGCACAGCGTTTCGAATCTAGTAATATTTTTATTTTCAGGGGATGGTCCGGCTATATTTCAGAAAAATGGTCCAGGGCTGAAAAGTGTTTTCATAACATAATTGTGCACGCTGAGTAAGATGGTGCATTCAGAATTCTGTAAAAACAGTTGTTTTCAAAAGTTCTTTTTTTTTTAACAGAAATTCTGTACTAATCTGAAATTCCATGCTAGAAGTTCTTGCTAATCACATTAAGAATATATAAAAAGATAGAGTAAAAATGCAAAAATATTTATAAATAATTTATTTTCGGAAATTCTGAAATTAGAATAAGATAATCTTTTTTCTAAACATTCTGAATTCGGAATTTGAAAGAATAATTTAAAAATTCTGTATACAGAAATTTTAAATTCAGAAATTCTGCATACATAATTCTGAAAAAAAATTAGAATTTTTTTCTAATTATGAACGTATATATATACTTACTATATATACGTTCATAATTAGAAAAAAATTCTAATTTTTTTTCAGAATTATGTATGCAGAATTTCTGAATTTAAAATTTCTGTATACAGAATATTTAAATTATTCTTTCAAATTCTATATATATATATATACTATATATACGTTCATAATTAGAAAAAAATTCTAATTTTTTTTCAGAATTATGTATGCAGAATTTCCGCATTTAAAATTTCTGTATACAGAATATTTAAATTATTCTTTTAAATTCCGAATTCAGAATGTTTAGAAAAAAGATTATCTTATTCTAATTTCAGAATTTCCGAAAATAAATTATTTATAAATATTTTTGCATTTTTACTTATACACATTTACGCCCGCATACGTGCGTATACGAATACGTAAAAAGGAAGAAGCAACATAAAATATGTTTATGGACAGTTTATTCAGTATAAATTTATAATTATATTGAAAAGTACGTACATATATATTTAGGTCCTGCATGTACATAGATGATGTATTTAGTCAATAAGTAAGAAATTTATCAGAATAAACATAAATTCGTGTTCAGAAATTTGAGGAAATTTCTTTTTTAGAATTCTATATTCTGAACATCTGATGATTTTATTCAAGATCGGAATTCAGGATTTTTACATTTTTTAATTCTACGTTTTAAATATATATATATATATATATATATATATATATATATATATATATATATATATATATATATATATATATATATATATATATATATATATATATATATATATATATATATATATATATATATATATATATATATATATATATATATATATATATTAGTTATAACTAATTTTCTGGTATCGTACATCATATATATATATATATCATTCGATAAAAGCCATCCTGTCTAACTTGTAAGCCGAGGTTTTAAATATTCCCAGGTCACTGCTTTTCGAATTTTTGTATGCGTGTAAACAGTCAAACAAAGCTACAGTTTTCGGTCAACGGTATTACAAGAGATATTACTGTACACATAGGACCGATTTCATCTCAAATCATGCAGGCCGACAGCACCTATCTCTCCGAATCAGCTCAAATTATAGTATATTATTCTACTCGGAAAATAAGCGTATACGTATTTTTTGATGTGCATGTGTTAAGCTTTTTTCAAAAATGACTTCTCAAATTTCGTTTCTCAAAAATCGAAAACTTTTTTCTTTTTAAATCGTTCTAATTCGTCTTTTTATGGATATTTGAAAATAATTCTGTACATATTCGATGCTGTTGGTGATACTCTTTCGATCTGCCAAGTTCAACATTTTTTTTACAAAAAATCAAGGATGATATGACATTTTTTATAAACAATGAAAAATGCTTTTTTCTCAAAAAGCCATCTTTTTTTTTACTCAATTTTTTTTTATAGATAGCTAGTCTCAATATCTATATGGTCATACACATGACATTTGGAATATTTTTGTTTTTTAAGAGATATAGACGAAATAAGAAAAAAATTTGATGTACCCCTAAGTATAATGATTATACGTATATAGCAGAGCAAGAATCTGTGCATTAGGCGAATACGTGTACGATTATTTATATATGTTTGTGTGTACACCATAGAGGAGTATAACGCATGGTACTAGAATTCTCCGCAAGGTGGCTAAAACTCATCTTTTGCTATCACGTAGATAATGTTAGTTATTTTAGCTTATTTAAGGAACCCGGTCTAGTTATCTTAATATATATAGTATTACTTATACATACTAAGATTTCTCTTGAATTATGGCTGAAGTTTATTCAACAAAGAGGCGCAAGTGTCCAAACTTTTTTGGATCACACAAAAAAAACGTATATGATGCCACTGTTAAATTTAGAAAATTGGAGAATTTAGCAGAACTTCTTCGACAAAGTTTTCCTAACAAAGCAGTGCAGAGTTCGGATTATGTATGCTTCAATTGTTATGAACGCGTTAAAAATATTGAACCAAAGGAAATAATTGATGCGATTCATTCAGACAATTATACTGACTTGGACAGTGATACTGAAGACCATGATTTTCGAGCTAGCACCCCAGAGCGGATTGAGCATTTAAACGAAACCTTAATTTCAAGTTCTTTTGGTAATGTTTCGCCACTTAAAAGGAAAAGAGGTATTGATGATTCATCTGTACAAAGATACATTATTAGAAAAAAATCAGAACTAGTATCTTCATTCTCATCTGCAACTAGCTCAAAATTGTCAGAAGCATACAATGTTTGCATTGATGAATCACATGATGATTTGACTCAATGCTTCTGCAATGAATGGCTCAATAACTTGCGAGTAGCGCTTGAAAATTGTGACAGTATCAATGAGAAAATTAGAACTTTAACGTTGCTTCCTTCGTGATTAACAAAATCTAGTATTTTATCAGCATTTCCCGGAAGTAACTGTTTATATGATTGACAAAGCAAGAATGCTTGTAACAACTAAGGAAATATATTCTGAACCTGACGCGTATACTGGTCATCCATTGGACGAAAAGTCTACAAAAATTGCCATGGAATATTTTCTAAACGATGACTTTAACTGTACACGTCAAAGCCCTAATAAATGTGATGTTGTGACTGTTCAACAAAATGGAAAAAAAGAAAAAAAAATAAAACGTTATTTGACACGCAGTTTAAAAGAAGCGTATAAACTATTCAAACAAGAAAACCCAAACATAAAAATCGGTATAACAAAGTTTTATACATTAAAACCAAAGTTTGTTATGTTGAGCCCGTCGAAGGAAGTGTGTCTGTCAATTACTGTGCAAATTTTGATTTATACGTTAATAGTCTAAATAATTTCCTAGGAGGCAAACATTCAGACCTCGATAGAGTTCGTTCTACATTTTTATCGGCAATTGTTTGCTCCAATTTGTCCGATAAGTGTCTTTTTCAAGAATGTACTTTATGCCCAGGTTCTGAAAATATCAGCCTAAGTTTGTTTGGATTAGAGACAACTAATGAACATGAGGAGATTGTTTTTGCTATGTGGGAAAATGGCCATCTTGTGAAGAAAAGATTAACAATCTCCAATTTTTTAGCGATCTTTCTTCTTGGACAGTCAAAACAAGCGTTCATTTAAATATTAAAAATATACAAAGAAAAGCTATAAAAGAAGAGAAAGAAATAGCTGCAGCTAACTCAGGTCATCTAGTACTGCATGGTGATTTTGCTGAAAATTGGGCAGTGATTCACAGTAACTCTATTCAAGGTACTCACTGGGTTAATCAACAGGTCTCTATTTTCACAGCAGTTTGTTATCAAGGAAACCTAACAAAAACTTTTGCTGTCATCAGTGATGATAGAAAACACGATTCTGCCCATGCCTTGTTAGCAATGGAAAAAATAATTGATTCGATGAAAAATGATTCAACCGATTTAATAGATCAAATATCGATTATAACAGATGGAGCAGCAAGCCACTTTAAAAATCGATTTCAATTGTATGAAATGAAAAATGCTTCTATCAATAAAAAGTGGTTGTTTTCAGCTACAGGTCACGGGAAAGGTGCATGTGATGGTGTTGGCGGACTAGTCAAACACTATGCAACTAGACATAATCTTCAGAACAGTCATATTGAATCAATACAAGATGCCAATGCTTTTGTAACAAAAGTTCAATCTTATACTAATAATATTAAACTAATCTTACTACCAAAAGAATATATTGAAGTTTTTAGACAAAGTAAAATAAAAGAGTGTCTTAAGGCTCCTAAATATAACGGCATTCAGAAAACCCATGTATGGAAAGTAAATGTAGGTAAAAAGAAAAAATCTTATACAGGTCGAACTGCTCTTCATTCTTTAACAAAATTGTTAAATAAAGAGAAACAGAAGAAGAAGAAAATCAACTCAAAGAATCGTGTTAGCAGGAAAGTTAGAAAAAGCAATAAAATGTCTAAAAATCATAAAAAAGGGAAAAATACATAGGATTTTTTCTTGCACGACAGTGCTATGGGGGAACATAAAATTTTTTTCTTATTTCGTTTATATCTCTTAAAAAACAAAAATATTCCAAATGTCATGTATATTACCATATAGGTATTGAGACTAGCTATCTATATAAAAAAATTGAGTAAAAAAAAACATGGCTTTTTTGAGAAAAAGCATTTTTTATTGTTTATAAAAAATGCCATATCATCCTTGATTTTTTGTAAAAAAAATTTTGAACTTGGCAGATCGAAAGAGTATCACCAACAGCATCGAATATGTACAGAATTATTTTCAAATATCCATAAAAAGACGAATTAGAACGATTTAAAAAGAAAAAAGTTTTCGATTTTTGAGAAACGAAATTTGAGGAGTCATTTTTGAAAAAAGCATAACACATGCAATTTTGATGCTATTGAAAAATCAAAAAATACGTATACGCTTATTTTCCGAGTAGAATAATATACTATAATTTGAGCTGATTCGGAGAGATAGGTGCTGTCGGCCCGCATGATTTTAGATGAAATCGGTCATAGTTGAAAATGACTCTTACGAAATAATCGGCGCATTGCCACAAGATCGCAGTAGAGAGATGGAAACAATCTAAGTGTGAAAAAAGAGAATGATTCTTATTATGTGAAGGAAGGAAGTTGTACGAATGATCAATCGAAAATCGCCATTGCAAGAAATATGCGTATTCATAGAAAAGTTGAGGGTGTAAGTAACGATAACGTAACAAAAACTGATAACAGTTCAGAGTATGTATTTTTAGATGTATCTCAGTTATATCCTCTTTTGAAGAAGGTTGTATGCGTTAATTGCGGAGAAAATTTTATGACATTTGAATTATCAGCCAAGTGTTGTGGATTTTCTCGTAAACTTATTTTAAAATGTTCTGATTGTGAGCTAAATGGTTTTGAGTTTGAAAAAGTCGCGTGAAATCAATATTTGTTTGACTCTCACATTCTTATACGTAGGAAAGGGATACGCTGGAATAGAGCAGTTTTTCGCAAAAATGAACATGCATCCGTATTCGAAATCCGTTTTTGATGAATATGTGAACACAGTTAAAAAAGATGTTGAAAAGTTAACAGAAATTATATTAAATGAACGTCAAAGTTTAGTGAAACTAGCTTACAAAGAATTTTTCTCTGAAAATATTGATCATCAAATTAATATCGGATAGAGCTGTAAGGACATGAAAAGATAACAGTTAAATTGAAGAAAAATGAGAACGAACCTTTGAATCTGGGTGTAAGTACTATGGTTCCTGGCCCACCCGCGTCTATAAATCTATAAACGGTTTTGGTAGCGTAATTGATTTGGCCACTGCGTATGTGTTAGACTTCGATGTTGTATGAAAATTTTGTCAGACATGTGCTTTAGCAGCTGCAGAGTTAGGCGAAGAATTACCTGAATTTAATTTTTGGTTCCAAGGACATGTTGATCAATGTTCCATTGGTCATAGTGGATCTTCTGGGGCGATGGAGATCACAGACGCTGAACAAATATGGAAACGTTCAGAAAAATATTGATTCCGATATACTACGATGCTCTCAAACTGGGACTCCAAAGCATTAAACCACTTAGCAACATTGAATATTTTCGGATCAGAGTATGAACTAAGAAAAGTGGAATGTATAAATCACATGTCAAAAAGGTAAACTGCGTTTTTGAAATTACTATAAACAGAAATTTGCAATACTATTTACATATTTTTGCATACATTGCTATATTTTGTCACTAATTGACTATATACAGGAATAGCAAACATTGTTAAAGAGAAAAAAAACGGAAAGTCACTTCAGGTGATAAGGGTCATGGAGCTTTGCAAACAAAACACGATAAAAAAACATTCAGGTTATTATAATAAAGCTACCCTGGTAGAATATTATCTAGTTTTATCGAGGCCTTCGATTATTTCCTTGGCAAACTAGATAGATCTACATAGTTCTAGATTAATTTTCTACCAGGGTATATGCAAGAATAAAGGTAATATTTGGGTACGTATATACTTTGAAAATTCTCATCTTTCTTATAGAGAAAGTTTTGTAATAGTAAAACAAAAGGTTTATAAAATTCTCCATAGTTGTATGTAACAAGCGTTTTATATCAATATGAAATGAAAAAGGCAATATTGGCATCAATTTACCACGGCGCCTCTACAGATGACATACCTTAGCACGATTATTGTCCAGAAGAACCATCATCTTGGTACTCTTATCAAACATCCAAAGCAAAAAAAAGGACGCAGATCCTCATGATGATAGTATAAGATACACCTATTAATGAACTGTGTCTATAGAAAATCCTCCCATTGTATGAGAGGCTGAATGATGATTCATTGCTCACATGCTGTTCTCGTTGTATCACACAAAATGCTAACGAAAGTTTGCACAGCATCATTTGGAATAAGTGTTCAAAAGATATATTAGTATCTGAAGAGAGAGTAAAAATGGCAGCTTTAATAGCTATTAGCGAATATAATTTAGCATGTACGAGAGCGGTATCAGAATTCATGAAATAGCTAAACCTACCACTCGGTTACATTATGTTATCAAAACTGAAAAAGTTGGACCAGACAAGATTACAGAAATGCGACGTAAAAACAAGCGAAAAGTATAGAGAAGCTCGTCGAGTTATTAACTTGACTGAAAAAAGGCAAGACGAATCTCTTCTATGGAATGAAGGAGTATCACACAGTGAAGGAATGTTTTGATAACATGCATTTTACAGTATTTATTCATCAAAGTATAAAACATATAATGTTTTAATATACATAGAATGCATACAATACATAGAATGTATTACAATAAAACAAGAAGAACAATAATACGTACAATACACATAATATATTAGAATAATAATTTAGGTATATTCTGATGAATTACTTACCTATTATACTTCTATATATATATATATATATATATATATATATATATATATATATATATATATATATATCATTCTTGTACAAGTATACACATTTTCTAATATAATTATAAATTTATAACTAAAATACATGTATGTGTATAAACATAATTTTATGTTGCTCGTCCTTTTTACGTATGCAAGCACGCGTTCGTATCCGCGCGTAAGTGCATGAAAGTAAAAATGTAAAAAAAATTTCTAAATAATTTATTTTCGAAAATCTCGAATTTGGAATAAGATAATCTTTTTTCTAAACGTTCTGAATTCTGAATCTAATAAAAATTCAGAAATTCTGCATACAGAATTCTGAAAAAATTCAGACTTTTTTTCCAAATTATGAACCTATAAATATATATGTATATATGCGCGATTCTCCGTGAAATCGAGGACAAAAAAAAATTTCACTAACCAATTTTAACATGTATATGGGGTTTCTATAGGTGTCTGTAAATTTTAACAGATTTTTTTGACCAAGTATGTTCGAGTTACAGTGGCTCAAACACGGTAATTTTAGAATTTTTTGCATTTTGGAGCTGTTTTGAATGATTTTTATCTGAATAGGACTGCATTATACGCAAAAATTGAATCTGTACTCTTTATATGCAAATTTTCTGTATTTTTCAAATAAAATATTTTCAAAGTCATGACCTTTCATTACATGGATTTAGTCCATTTCAAAGCTGAAAAGTTGAAAAAAAGAGAGTTCGATCACTCGGTCGACTACGAAGGAATTCATGGACATGCCTTTTTCAGTAAAAAAGTACGCTTTAAGAATTATCTTTAGGATAATTTGACCATTATCTCTATTTTTAGCAAGAAATACATCTTTATTACGGTATTCAAACTAGAGCAGTTTCTTTTGTACTCATATAAGCTACCTTCATAATTTCCTTAGTTATGATCCATGCAGTCGAACCCATTATTAATCGTACTAAATAGCCATTTTAATCACATTTTAACATAATTTCACTGTTATTTTTATTTTTAGCAAGAAATACTGCTTGATTACCGTTATAAGACTTGTACAGATACTTCTGTACTAAAAAAAGGCATCTCCATGAATTTTTTGGTAGTCGACTGAGTGATCGAACTCCCTTTTTTCAACTTTTTAGTTTTTAAATGGACTAAATCCATATAATGAAGGGTCATATGACTTTGAAAATATTTCTTTTGAAAAATACAGAAAATTTGCATAAAAAAAGTACAGATTCAATTTTTGCGTATAGTGCAGTCCTATTCAGCTAAAAATCGTTTGACCCACTGTAACTCGAACATACTTAGTTAAATAAATCTAAAAGAATTCACAGATACTTTTAAGTACCCTATATACATGTTAAAATTGATTAAAGTAACAACATTTTTTTCGTCTTCGATTTAACAGAGAATTGCGCATATATATTCCCGATATATAAAGACAAAATAAACGTTAATATGACATTATTTTCAGTAAACGTCTAGAGCTGCGGAACGTAACAACGTAGGTAGACCCGTAATTCTGAATGGTTTGAACTAAAAAAACTTTTGGTGTATTCTTCATGTTATTACCAACAACTTTTAGCATAGATTTTCAGAATAGTTCAGAATTTCTGAAAAATATCAGAACTTCTAAAAATAATTTTTTTACAGAATTTTAAATGTACCGTCTTATTCAGCGTGCACAATTGTGTAATGAAAAAAATTTTCAGTACCGTACGATTTTTCTTTCACTAGGCTGAAATTTAGCCGGTCCCTCTCCTTAACACGGAATTATGTTATTTTAACATAAAAATATTTTATGTTAAAATAATTTTTATATGGTATGTATGTTAAATTATTATATTATAAATCTTATCTGTTGTATTATTATACTTTAGATACAACAAGACCTAAAAGAGATAATGAAGTTGATGGTCAAGACTATCATTTTGTTGCATATCGGGAAAAGATGGAACAAGATATTCAGAATCATCTCTTTATCGAAGCTGGGCAGTACAATGAAAATCTATACGGCACTTCGATTGCTGCCGTGAAAGACGTTGCTTTAAAGGTAATATTAATTAATACACTTATCATTAGACTGCGGAAGTTTATGCAGAAACATAGATTTACATATTTTGCATATATTGGATATTGGCATCAATGTACGCCGTAGCGTCACGATGGCAAGTATGAGTACCATGTACGATACGAAGCCTTTAGGGTTGCCCCGCAGTGTATTATACTTTGAAATCATAGTATCTAACCTCTTAAAAAATTTCAAACGTTAATATCTAATGCTGATTTGACTTATATGCGATACATCGACAAATGATGTAGAGATATTAATTTAATCTTTCACATAAAAAAAGTTTTTGTGAAAATGATTTATCCATTAATGAAAAAACCCAAATTGAAATTATGCTCGCTATTTTTCTTTTCGTTTTCGTCTATGCGCGTTCAATTATTTAATTTCTTCCTTGATGCCACATCCGGACTTTATTATATATACTTCTTCCCTGACGTCACATTCAGTTGTTTATTATATATACATATACAATAAGCTTAAGTACGGATAAGTATCAGCTTATAACGATATATGTATATAAAACAAAAAGGTGTACGATAAACACGTCAGCTGTCTGCTGTACCTAATAACCGTATAGCAATGTCGTCTTGCCTTGTTCGAGGATATGCAGTACATCGTGAGTGTAAGGGCACGTCCTGCCTTCCTAATTGCCTTGTTAAGGTGGTCCTATAGTCAATTTTGTAAAATTTGCTAGTTACATGATAACATTTTTTTAAATCGTGTGACGCGTGAAAAGTCACACATAAGTTTTTATAATCGCCGCAGGCCGTACTCTGGGATAGACCTAGAGAGAGAAAGAAAGAGAGAGAGAAAGAGAGATAGAGAGAGAAAGAGAGAGAGAGAGAGAGAGAGAGAGAGAAAGAGAGAGAAAGATTGATTGATTGATTGATTGTTTATTGATTCACTAAGGACTCAAGGTCATAGATAGTTACAGCCATAAAAATACATCAGATATACATTATAAACGCAGTATTTGTGCGGTCTCGCAGGCTGCTTACAATAATCGCATGACTTGTTCGCAACAAGAATGTAAAAAAAATAATATTTAAAAAAAGAAAAGAAAAAAAATCTCTACAAATAACTTTAAAAGTGAAAACTTAACATTTTTATATACAAAAAATAGCGTTACTTAAAACTACAACTAAGACTAAATCTAAAGAATGTACAGCTTAGATAAATTCAACGCAAACCGACATTAATGGTCGTAGAGTACCAATATTTATTTGAGCCTCGAATCTAGCGAAATACAATAGGCGAGACTTAAAATATGGCTGCTTATAGAGAGACCGGATTTTGTCGGGTAATTCGTTCCATAATTTAGCCGCACCAAGCTTAAAAAATTACGCGAAGCAATCTGTATTCGCACGCTTGTACAAGAAGTCATATTCACTCGCTCTCTTAGAACCAATTTTGTCGGTCGGTCGAAATTCAAACTTTATGTTTAAGTACCCGGGCGAACACGATATGTCTTCTGTTGTTACGGATAGAATCCATTAGTAATAAGAAAATGTAACTGTGTAATAAGTTCCTATGCAAAAGGTCTCTAAACCTTTCTATATAGTTCAAATGCGATGACATACTCAAGTTTCTTATGTATGTTTTCGGCGGTCGTCAGCGGCGACTTTCGGCGGCGCGTATAGCGGCTCATTCTAACTCAAAAAAGAATGACGCAGAGACCAGATGCACTCTGGCCTTTATACAGGTCGGTAGTTACAAAGCGTGTTATACTAATAAGGCTAATATTGTATTTAATAAATAACAGACTTTATCATAAATGGTGTATAAATTAGTTTCAACAAAATCCTTAGTTTATTCTCGTCCCGAACAATTTGGTGCCAGAAACCCGGGAATAAACATCGGGATTAATTGTGTTTTGTGGGACATGTGTAAAAGGATTTTTGAAAAAAGTGTTTTTAGTGAAATAACTTAATTGAAAAGAAGTATGCCGTCAATGAAGGGAAGAAAGCTTGTGAAAAATAAAGCTAATCAGGATGACTTAATTTGAAAATAAGTACGAGGCAAAATCAGTGAAGCTGGCATATACGTGGATTCGAAACCGACGCCGCTGCCCAGAGAAGAAAGAAGTCAAGTCAAGACAAAGGCCTAGCTGCTTGCCGATAGCAACGACGATGCCACAGCGGCCTTTTAATCATGGTTTTTGGGAATTCTGGTTTAACAAACAAAATGGAGACAAAAACATCAAGATAAGTACATTATTATCTAAAAAGCCAGAATGATTCTGTGTTTATTTATTTTTGTTAAATTAAATTGCACGGTGCATTTTAATATCTTGTGGTAATTTAATATTATATTGAAATTACGCGTGTAATAGGATTCAGTCTAATTTGTTTATATTTTTGTTATTGATTTAGTAGTTGAATATATTTTTATTTATAATTTGACATTTGGTTGAAATTTAAGGACATAGGCAATGTGGAAAATAAAGTAATTTTATAAAGTACCGATTGTTTAGTTTTGAGAGCGATTTAATTAGAAAGCATTTTATTTTTGAGGATTTAAATATCTGTTGAAAGATAATAACAATTTATATAGAATAATTAATAAAGCATTTAGTAAAGCTAGACATGTTAAACAAAATTCGGTTTATCGGTTAGTTTGTAATAATTAAGTTACAGTTGCAAAATAAAGTGATTTAAAGCTTAGAACTTTTGACAAGTATACCCTGTAGTATGCTGCATGATCATTTTTCTTTAAATGGGAATTTGTTTTAATTATGATACCATTCAATATGGAAATATTACTACAGTGAAAGTATTATGAATAAATATAATGAGTTTTGAGTGCGAGCAAAATAGACGTTCATGATTTTAGAATAGAAAAATGTGTAACGTACAGCCGCATAAAGTAACACAAGTAATAATAATTATCTTAACAGAATGTTTGCATGAAACGTCGTATCCAATTTCAAACTGACAAAATCAGTAGATAGAATTCTATTTAAATGACTCTTTATAGAATAAAAGTTTTGAGAACAATGTACATATTATTTGAAAGATTGTAAGAATAGAGCGCATTTTACAAATTGGCTGCTAATCTAATGTATTTTATGAATTAATACATGGAGTTAATACTCAATACTTAATACTCAATAATAGATTTTTCGCAAATAATAATTGATATTAAAAGGTCTTAAAATAAATGAAATTTACTCGTGCAGCAACATGTTAATTTAGCTAAATTTAGAAGTGTTTTGAATATATTGCAAGTACATTTCTGTTAGTTAGTCCTCATGACTTGTTTGTAACATTTGAATAACGCGAGAAAAGTTTTGTCGTATTTGCCTTTTCTTAATATTGATTAAGATTCAAAATAAAAGTATCTTGGGGAAATTCGTGTGACGCACAATGGTGCACTGTATTCCCGCGTGAAAGAAATGCGTCGCGGCGGGGAGCAGCCGCACGTCCGAGCATGCTCGAAGTTGGTGCAGCCGCGTATCGGGTGTCAAGGTGCGGCGCTCAGTTTTCATAAGTGCGACTATTGGGATTCCTTGAAAAACAATTAAAGTAGGCCTATCGTACTTTCACATGGCAAGAATCATTTTGAGCGTGACACAATGTGCTGTGTAATATTATAATGTAGCGTTATAGTATATTTTTTTTGTATATAAAGAATTTTGGAAAGTCGGTAACTTTTAATACGTATTATGGGTCTGTTGAGCGCGACGTAATTAGCTTATTTTATTCTGTTTAATACTATTAATTGTAAAATTAATTTTATTTAATGTGAAATTCTTATTGCTGGTAAACTTTGTTTTAGAGAGGATTTATCAGTAACCAAGCTGCAATTGAAAAGATCACCTTCAATGACTAATGTAACGACTACATCGGCAGGCGAAGCTACGCGAGCGGAAGCAACGACGGCGAAGAGGCATGCTGCTGTCAGAGGGACCAGAGCGCTTATGTGCGCCTTTTTCAAGAAGCGGTTACGGTGCAGCGGCCAACGTTTATAAGCGTTTTTAAACCGTAACTTATAAGATAAGAAACATATGCTTTCGTCGTGATACGTGCAATAAACGAATCAACAGGGGATTCAAAATGTGACATATATTAGAACGAGCTGAGAATTATTAAAATTTTACAGCTGAAGGTCATCGAATGCATAAGGCCAAGAGTCTGAACAGGGGAGAGCATCATTGTTGTACATGAATTTGGTAACTCGCTATAGTTTATTGTATATTTCTTTATTGAGATTGGCATTGCCGACATTCCTCCACGGTTTAGCATTTGTTTGCGCGAATCGGCAATACGACTCGTGGCTGCCGGTCAAAAGGCGAAATTGGTAAAATGGAAATGAGCGAGCAGCGGGGGTACGCGCTAAGGAATGGTATGAAATGGTTATTTAATCCGCCGGATGCTCCGCATATGGGCGGCGCGTGGGAGCGGCTAATCAGATCCGTAAAAATAGCGTTAAAAGCGATACTAAACGAGCAAACGACGAGTGAAGAAGTCTTGTGCACATTGTTGACTGAAATCGAGCATTCTGTAAACTCACGGCCATTGACTCATGTGTCGGCGGACCCGAGCGATAATGAAGCTTTAACACCTAATCATTTTCTTATAGGATATTCTTCCGGTGAAATTAATTTAGGAAAGTATGACGCGCAAGCGGTGAGTCTACGAAAACAATGGCGAATCGCGCAAGCATTTGCGGATGCGTTTTGGAAGCGTTGGCTGCGCGAATATTTGCCAAGCCTTTTGCCTCGAAAACAGTGGTTCGAGCGAGAGCCGCCTCTAGATATCGGAGACATTGTTCTAATTGTTGACTTGCAATCATCTCGTAATATGTGGAAAAAAGGCGTCATCGAAAATGTGTATAAGGGCACAGATCAAATAATACGAATGGCTAAAATTAGGACGATTAGTGGCGAGTATGTAAGACCAGTGCATAAATTGATACGATTGTCTAACGCAAGAAAGGTACAAAATTAAATAGATTTTGTACGAGGAGGAGAATTGTTACTGATAGAAAATCGTTAATTACGGAAGGAACTGGAAGCGAGCGTGGAGCGCACGGATTATCGTAATTATTAAATTGGTTGTAATGTCGCAAGCGTTCCTCCGCGATCTAGCCTTCATTGCACGAATCGGCAGTGCGATTAAGCTTTAGTTAGGGGCTTCTTGTAGTTGCCCTGAGACTATTATCGACCTCATTGGGAGTCTGACTCCATGGTATCTGAAGGTCACCTCGTGCGCAGGGAAACCATTTGGTGGATCTGTGGCCGTCAAGCTAGAAGGCGAAATCGTGGGAGGCGTTGTGCTTTGATGCATTTGTGTGTAGTTTCTATGATTAGTCATAGTACGGTTGTGCGCTCGGGCCGCCTCGTATCCCTTCGGTAACTATCGACGACGGCGTCAAGTGTCTGTGGCGCCGAGATTTAGCGGCGAACCGATAGCAGGGCAGCGTGGAGAAAAGAGAGCGACATAACTTCACTTTGCTTTAGCTCCTGGCTCCAGCGATGGGAGAAACCGTGGGAGATGTCGTGTGAATACGCAGATGCGTATAATGACTTTGCAATAGTCTAATTATATTCGGGTATGAAATGAATGTTATAATTTACAAATGGATACTAGAGCAATACGCGTGTACCGTGCTTATTACTCATGAAATAGTAATAACAGTTAACCGTTTATACATTTGAGAGAAAAACGGATATGAGTTTTGCGTACAATACATGTATAATCCAAAGGCAGTGGTTACAGAATTGAAAGAGTATTGAATAGATTTGGGTTTGTATCGAGATTAGGGAGTATGTATGCAGCTGTTTAACCCAGGGTAAGCTTATGGGTTACAAATAGAAGCGCGAATGTTAAAAATTAAATATAAAATATAAAAATTTATTGTCGTATAAGAAAATAGTAAAAAAGTTATAAAATATGAACACCGAAATTATCATTGATTAATAATTCAGTAAAAGGGTGTCCGATGCCGTTTCCCCTCACTAAGTTTTGCACGGTTTCCTCGAAGGCATAGGGCAAATGCCAGGGATTATGTGTTTTTGTGGCCGTGCAAATACGCAAAATCACAGGCAGCACCTCCAAATATTCATTGTTTAACAATATTTAAAGCAAAAATATGAAGCCAGTCTGGAAAGCGTTGTTAATTGTTGCAACATTATTAATAATAAATCAGCGATGTGTAGATTTTACGATTTAAATAGTGTATGTATTTGTACTTACAGCAACGATGCTAGATATTTGCAGTGATTATGAAACGTGTGAGGCATTAAGATTAGTTGGTAATTAGGTTCAATGTACAAATATTCTAGCTTTCGAATAGATTTAACGTCTTGGATTATATTGGCGTTCTGTCGGATTGTTTTTGGCGATAGCCCGTAACTTGATTTAGGGTATAAAATAAAACATATTTTATACGAGGGGGAGAATTGTTACGAATAGAATCAGTAGTTAGTTTTATTAGTTATTAGTAATAAGAAAATGTAACTGTGTAATAAGTTCCTATGCAAAAGGTCTCTAAACCTTTCTGTATAGTTCAAATGCGATGACATTCTCAAGTTTCTTATGTATGTTTTCGGCGGTCGTCAGCGGCGACTTTCGGCGGTGCGTATAGCGGCTCATTCTAACTCAAAAAAGAATGACGCAGAGACCAGATGCACTCTGGCCTTTATACAGGTCGGTAGTTACAAAGCGTATTATACTAATAAGACTAATATTGTATTTAATAAATAACAGACTTTATCATAAATGGTGTATAAATTAGTTTCAACAAAATCCTTAGTTTATTCTCGTCCCGAACATCTGTAGACTGATGTAATATGTTGAAAACGATTAATACCTTCAACAAAACGGAGCGCAGCATTCTTACACCGTTCGAGTTTGGTGGCGAGCTCATCGGAGAGGTCGATGAAGAGTGAAGCACAGTAGTCGAAATACGGGAAAATCAAGGACTTTACAAGCATTAATTTCGTATTTTGCGGTAGAAAATAACCACCTTTTCTCAATCTCGAGAGCGCAGCGAAGCATTTATTAGAGGTGGCAGCACATTGCTGCTTTCAAGTAAGTGTGCTGTCAAGAATAACCCCTAAGAGCTTTAGAGAATCACACGCAGGTATCACTTGACCATTGATTAAATTATCACGAGGGTTTTGCTCGGTAATTTTACTGTGGTATCCACGAGACCTAAACCAAATGGCTTTTGTTTTACTGCCATTAATACGGAGGCCGTTTAGCGCAGCCCAGTTTTCGATGTTATTTAAAATGGTGTTCATTATCAGAACAATTTTGTTTGCGTCACGAATTTTGCAACGAATGTAGACACAGAAGTCATCGACATACAAATGATACTTACTACCCATACATCAGGTAGATCGTCGATAAAAATCGAAAAAAAAGAGCAGACCTGGAAGGTTTCCTTGAGGGACTCCTGTCAGTCTGCGAAGCGACGAAGAAGTCTCACCTAAAAATGCTTTAACATACTGTGTGCGGCCAGATAAAAAAGAAGAAATCCAATTACAGACTGAGTCCGAGAAACCAAAAGCACAAAGTTTTTCTGCCAGCAAATGAATATTGACCAGGTCAAAAGCACGTGTTTGGTCAATCGAGACCAGCAATGTGACTTCTCCTTCGTCAATCGCATTTCGAATATCGTCAACGATAGATACCAATGCCGTATGAGCACCTTGTGCTTTACGGAATCCGGATTGAAATGGATTAAGTAGGTTTCTGCTAGAAATTAAGTGCATGATCTGTCTAAACGCCACCGATTCAAGTATTTTTGTAACCGTTGAGAGGATACTAATAGGACGAAAGTCTTCCATGCTACTAGGCTCCTTCTTTTTGGGAATAGGCCTGACGATTGCACGTTTCCAGCCGTTTGGAAAAATACCTGATTGCAGGGATGAATCAAATATATTCATCAATATGGGCAGAATATAGTAGATACACTCTTCAAAAACCTCAATTGAATTCCGTCCGGGCCAACTGCGTTAGAGCGAACTGAACTAATCGCTGAGACCGTCTCGTCAACCGTGATCTGACTAAAATAGTAACGATTATCGGGAGATATACGGGCCGTAGGTCCGTTATCATGAAGAAGTGCCGGTACGTCGGAGCCAACGAAGTGCCTATACAGATCATCAAGTGATGCGGGAAGCTGTATCTCTTTTTCTGTACTCGAACGGAGTCTAAGATCATTGACTACCTTTCAAGTTTCCCTGCTATTTCTGCAATCTTGTATTTTGCTGCGATAGTAAGAATTAATAGTATTTCTGACTTCTGTCTTAACTCTGTTACGCCGCTGTTTATAGTTTGCCTGTTTAATTGGACATTTAGTGCGATTAAAATCACGCCAAGCTTTATTACGATCAGAAATGAGAGATCGGAGATAAGCAGTCATCCAAGGAGATGGCTTTTTCTTGATAATGAAAGTACGTAAAGGGGCATGCGTATCATACAGATTAAGCAAAGAATAGGTAAACACTTCCACTTTTTTATCTACATCCGGTATAGACTCTACGATAGACCAGTCAATATTTTGAAGGTCGCGATGAAAAGCCTGCGAGTCGAAATTCTTAAAGGATCGACGAGTCACAGTTTTGGGACTGAAACGGGAGTGTCTAGGGGCATAGCTACAAAAATAACTTCATGAGCGGAGATCCAAGATTGCCAAAGCTGCCAGTGAGATACTGTAGAGGCTGTGCTTGGAATGCATATATAGTCAATCGTGGATGCCGAGTTCTCAAGATAATGTGTAGTGCTAAAAGGGACCGGTGTTAATCCGAACGTCTGCAGGGATTGAGAGAGAATATTGCGGCTAGTAGAATTAGCATGCCATTCGATATTAAAGTCGCCCATAAGGACAAGCTGATCGTAGGTAGATTTACAGACGCTCCCACTTCTTTGCTACGGGCGGATTCGTGTACATACAGAGCAACCCCTCCTCCGTTCTTATTTAAGCGATCATGCCTGAAAAATGCGTATTCTGGAATGAGTACGTGCTCAGAAGACTTATCAGGTTTTAAAAACGATTCACTAATCTCCAAAACTAAAGGTTTGTGACAAAAAACAAGGGCCTCTACATCATGGAAGGGCCGAATAAGAGATTGAGCATTTATATGCACTAAGATAGTTTGACGCTGTGAATGAGATACGTCGTTACGCGCCATAGTCAATTCTAGCAGATTTGCGCTCTATTCTCGCTCGCAATATCGGGCATTTTGCTCTATCAAAGGCTAAGTGACTGGAATTGAGTTTACTTTCATCACAATTAATGCAGCATCTAGTTTTAGATTTACAACTCAGTGACGAGTGTCGGCCTGCGCAGTGCCTACAAAATTCGTGTGCTCTTCGCATTCTTCCGCCTTATGACCGAATTTGAGGCACTTAAAACACTGTAGAATCGACACGTGATCTGTGAAACGACAAAGAAGCCAGCCGATACTAACTCTGTCTTTCTCAGCAAGAAGATTGCTACAATTGGGTTTCATCTGAACGACATAAGACCTATGCTTTGTATTACGCGCTGGGTATAAATACACAACTTGAAAATCGTTAATCGTGAGTTCCGGAAAAATTTGACTAACTAAAAATTTTGCAATGTCCTCTTTCGAATACTCAACAGAGACACCATGAATAAATATACGAGGATCAAGTTTGGCATCGTCCTTGACCTCTAAGCCTGCCTTTTTGAGAGATTCACAAGTAAAAAGGGGATCCAGAGAGTCACCCTCAACCACAACCGAGTTATTACTGGCCAAAATAACACGCTTTACTTTTAATTGCAGTTGAGCAGGGTCTACCGCTTCAAACACAGCTTTTTTCGTGAGAAGAGAAGACGAGTATTTACTCTTGGTTTCGGCGCTGGGGGCAATAATAACACGCTGTGCATTTTCAATCGCGATAGGTTTCCCCCGATCTAACGTTATTTTACGAGTTGCTGTTACATTTGAAAAAGCGGCAGAACGAGCTATGTCGGCGTACGCTTTTTCAATATTATTACATGCTTTAGTGAACATTTCTTCGTAAGATATAGTCGCATTATCTAAAGTCAATTTACTTAAGTACGCACTTATAACGCACTCACAAACATCAGAAAACCCGTTAATTGCGTTACGTATTTCGATTCGCTTAGCCGTATCCCTCTCACCCGCGAACCAAGAAAGTAGCGTGCTCCGATGCTCCAAAATTTGGGTGCGCATCTGATTTACCTCGTCAGCTGATAGCGCCGCCGAAGAGGGAGAGAAGTAATCCTCTTTATCGTCGTCTTCCGAAGCCATGGTACCAGTAAGGTGCAATAGATGGTGCTAATCACATCTGTCAATCGATGATAAAGGCCTCAATCGAAAAATTGTTCAGCGGCTGTTTCCAGGAAAATCAACGGCTATTCGGAGAATTGAGGAACCAACGCATGCGCAGCGGGCTCCGGTACCGGCAATGGATACCAGGAAAGCGTGTCAACTAACCTCGAAATTTCAGCAACTCCAAAATAAATAAATGATTTACGAAGCTTAATTGCACAAACAGCAAATCTAATTGTTCTTTTCGGTGGCTCGTATTCAACTCTAGCCAGACAACAGCATAACACGATGCCTGGAGGCGAACTTCTTCAAAAATAGCACTGGAGAAACCGGAGTAACAGGAACAGCGACTGAGACTCTAGAGAGAGAGAGAGAGACAGAGTCGAAGGGAGGATGAGCGCGCACGGAACGTAAGCCTAGTCGGCGGCGTGCGTCTACAGCAGCCGCCGCATGCTGCGGCATGGGCTATGTGGAACGCGAGAGAATCACGCGCGTGGGAGAATAGAGCTGTCGCAGCGCCACCACCCACAGCGTGGAACCGGGCCAAACGTTTTCCCCTCTTGCCGCGGCCATGAGCGCACTAGCGTCGAGATTTAAACGACTACGCATAGCTACGCTCCTGGCCTAGATGGCAGCATGCTCCAACGATACCTGCCTTCCGCTTGATCACATCATTCATTCTCGTGCCTTCACGCCTTCACATGGAATAGCTGACTGTTAGCGGCAAGCATCAGTAGCGCAGAAGCGGCCGATGCCAAGACGGATGACAGCCGTGGTTCAAGAGCGAGCCGAGCCTCATAAAAATAGCAGGGTAGCTACGGAAAAGACCACGGCCGAGCACAAGTATAGTGAAGCCGGCTCTCGGTGAGGAGAGCTGCGCTATAAGACATACTAACGCAGCATGAGGCCAGCTCTCAGTAAGGAGATCTTCACGAGAAATCGTGCAAGAACCGCACGAGGCTAGTTCTCTCGTGGAGGAGGGATGAGCACTGAGCTCGCCGCGACAAGAGGTACGCAGCGCGGACACAGCCGTTTGGTTTTACGTGCAACACGTTCGAGCACGCTCTCCCAGTTTTCCTCGTCCTCCGACAAGTACTAGACTGGTAACAGCACGATGCCGTTTTCGCTCCACATCTACTAATTTTGCCAGGGTTTCACCTAAACACTAGATTAGTCACAGCTCGGGCTTAAACCCTACCACCTCTCTCGCCGGTGTTATGTCGGGTTCTCGGCACTGGGGACAGAACCACTTACCCTCGGGCAACCTTTGATGGGACTTTGGTCCGAGGACTCCCGTCCAACCGGGGGGACACCCTGCCGCCAGGGACGCAGCGCGGACAGAGAACATAGAAGAGCGCAGTGTGACGCAAAGTCATGACGAACACGGAAAGCTCCTAGTTCGAGGAAGGCAAGACCCGGATTCGCGCCACTGCGAGAGTCACCAAGAACTCGGAAGAAGCTAGCTCCTCTGGGAGAGGAGATGCAAGTTCAAACTCCTCACTACTGCGCAGCACCATGTGAATAAGCGAGATGAACCTCTCAGTAGCATAGCCACAGGACAGTTTGCGAGTAAGCCGAGTGGGCGTGCAGTACACCGAAATGATTGACCACGCTTCAGTGAAGTCGTGCCGATTGTAAGCGGCTGCGAGCCCACCGAAAGGTAAGGAGTTAAGGCGGAGCTGCCCCTCGAACTACTGCAAAGAGTCATACTCAGATGCTAGGCCACTCTTTGTACAGGGTTTTGAGAGCTAGTGGATAAAGCCGAGCTGAATCTGCGGAGGTTAGAAACAAGAAGAACACGATAACAGGCAGCAATATAACGACCAGCCCCCAACCGCCGAGGGTTGCGGAAGAAAAGCGAAGAAGAGCTAGCGACCGAGATACGCTAGGCGACGTCCGGGGACGTTATTGCGGATGAGGGCAGCGCAAGGTCAGAGTAATTGTCGGGCCGATTTCGACGCTTGCGGGGGGGGGGGGGGTTGTAACGAGTGGCAGGATTGCTACTCGGTATAAGCGCTATCTCTCGGAAGAATAATTGAAAAAGCCGAATTTCCGGTGGTGGGCGCGAGCCTAACCATGTTTTCGGAAGATTGCTTTGACTGCTGCGACGTATGAACGTATACGTGCTGTCGAACTCCCCTCCCCTTCCTTACCTCCTATAAATCGCATAAACCACATTAATCTAAGATTTCCAAATGGACAAATAAGTCCACGAACTCCATCCGACGCTCGACATCCAGGAAATGCGTCGAGTAAGAACGTTCGGGAAATTAGCTCGCCGCTGGCCGTAATCGGCAGTCTTTAGGCTGCCGCAAGGCTGAGGCAATCGCGATGCAAAGGGGAGTGGCTCACCTGAAGGCGTGTGAGCGCTCTGATTGGCGGCTGTATTGAGCTGCTAGACTTAGCGGTATGAACCTAATATATGGGCCAGGGCAGTTTAAGTGCACTAAAATTCAACACCGACTGAATCATCAAACAAGGCGCTCGCGGCATCCTGGCGACATACTCTGTCTTCATCCGTGTGCCTAAGCAACAACCTTCTGTAATCAACGCTCATAACCATCTTTAAATAAACCTTATATACAATTACTGTGCTCCGTATTTAACTGCTTAAACATTATTATTTTTATCTCGACACCATTATAAAAAAAATCGAAAAATATTTGAGGCATATGCTTCATATAATTACACAATCACACAAATTATTGCAAGCTCTACGAGGCCAAATTTTAACCTAAAAAAATCGTTGAATATTTAAAATCCTTGTAACTCTGAACCATCGATCGGTGCAGGGTAAATTCTTGCAAATGATCATATATTATACTATAATATATATTCTCAATTTTTTTCAGTTTTTTTCGAAAGGTGGGCCCCCTCAAAAACGAAAAAAATATATTACTCATCTTTCCTCTCCCATTTACGGTATTAAACCAGTCTTCAGACATTTTGTTTTCTTTTAAAAATGAAAACTTTTTATTTTCAATCAAATAGTACCATAAAAGATAGTTTCAATATGTTTTAGAATTATTTTACAATGAAGAACCTCATACTACAATATATTTAACTCTTAAAATGTAAAAAAAACATACTTTTCATCATTTTTCGACCATTTACGGCGTTAACGAGATCCCAGACATTTTCTTGCATTAAAAATTGAAAAACTTTTCAATTTTAATCAAATAGTACCACAAAAGGTTAGTCTCAATATGTTTTATAATTATTATTCTCGAGAGAGCCTCATTTACCAATATATTTAACCCTTAAAATTACGAAAACCCATATTTTTCATGACTTTTCAGAGTTTCTCATCATCATCCGGAGAACTCACTTAAACTTAAACGTGCCTTTTGTGAATATAATTAATTCACTAATATCTTATGTCCTGAACGATTTAAAATAAAACATTAATTTTTATATTTATGAATGTTTTCATTGTCATAGTAATAGAGATCAAGAAAAAATGAATAGAAAAATAATAAAAATAAGTTGAAATTTAAAATTCTTCGTAATAAACTGTCATTTTTTGTCTCTTTAACTTCGGCAGCATTGGAAATAAATTATGATTTTTCTTCTGAATAGCAAACAAAATTATATATTTTAAGTTGAATTTTGAAAAATAATATAATATAAAACAGAGTCCCAAGAATATCTTATATAGGCAATATTCATAAGAATATCGTTTCTTATATAGCCATACTTATTAAAATTTGATATGTAGCTAAAACATTTTTTACTTAGTTTTATAGAAAATTTTGTAAGCCATTATAATAATCTAACTATTTTACATGTCAGACCTCCCAAACAAGACATATACCCCCAAAAACTAAGAAAACTTGAGTATTTTGGTATTTTTCTCAAAGTTTCATCGATTATAGATATTTAATAAATTTAACCTATACGGAAGAGATTTCTACACCATAATATTAGATTAGATTAGATGTTTATTCTGTTCAACACAAAACAATAAAACTACATTCAATACCAATACATATTTACAGAGATCATTAGTATAGTCAATCATATCACAGCTCGACATTGCTCGTTATTAACTTACATATATTGCACAATATTATATCTGTCGTACATCAATCACGTCATTACACTTATCACATATTCTTATCATTACGAAAAATAAATTTTTTTGTGACTATCAAACTTCAATTTCTATTGTAGTCAACATTCGTATGATTAACGTCATTCTACATTTGATATACATGGTCCATGTCCCTGGACTTACATAGAAAATAGTCGCGAATTGTCGCTTTAAATCTGCGTAGTGAGGGCAAATGCTTAATACGTCGAGGGATCGTCTTCCATAGGCGTGCACCTTGAGATTGAAAAAATTTCAACCCTGTATCAGTACGCGACGATGGAATCGAGAGATAGATAATATAGAATTTAAGTCAAAGAATTAATGGTTTAACAGTACTTTTACGAAAATATACTCGGTGAGTTCTAAAATTAAGTTTATTTAAAAACCTGTCGACAATTTTTTTTCGTTTTGAACGAAAAATACTCGTAAGACTTTATAAAAGTAATATACGAAAAAATTCTAGAAGTAGGAGCAGTTTTGGGTAACCTTAAATCAAGGCAACTGTGGTGTGTGTATGCTTGTGCGAGAAGTCCCCTGAGGGTTTTCTTTCTTTTGGTATGCTTTTCCGCTCAGTGACAGCGCGCGAATATTATTCAAGAGTACTGTGTGAGTGTACCATTAAATAATATACGCGTATGTAAAGCGAAGCACAAACTGCAACGAATGAGAGAATCTCACATCGTGCATAGAGTGCTTGCATCTTTTTAGATAATTTTGTCTAGGAGCTAGAGTAATACAGTTAACGCACGCAACAACCGCAGCGCACTATTGGAATTTAAGTTCAAATTGAGTAGAGAACAGAGCGCGCACGTATAGTTGTTAAATCATATATAGCGAGTATACGAAATAATCGCCAAAAGTGCACTCGACAACTGTTACTTCAGCTTAGACCAAGCAGAGCTCAACGAAATTCTGCATGAGTTGCTGCTGAAACGCGGAGGCTGCAGAAATGGCTTCTGGGGGAATACTCAGAAGAAGATTTCCAGTAGAGCTTGACACTGGACGCCGCAACAGCGCAGGCCAGACTTGAAGAGCTGCGACTGGCATATATAGATAGAGTGCATAATGAGCGCACCGGACCGACGAATTATGACGAAATCTTCGACCAGGACGCCTCACACCTTATAACTCTGCTGCGAGCATACGCACAGATCCGAGTACGGAACCTCACCATGGCCACGAACCATTGAGAGCCTGTACCAGAGTCAAGCAATGGACAGGCGGGTGAAGGCCCGTCACCGACACCTTCCGGTGACGAAGCAGAGCGGCAGCTACAATTACAGCAACAGCAACTGCAGCAGCAGCCAACACTGCTCGGCGGAACGCCCGCGAACAACAGCCTGCTCAACGAGCTAGCGTTTCATTTTGGCTTCTTCGTCAGGACAACAATTCCAAGTGCCAGTTGATTTTATTGCTGTCTGCAATGAATCTAAAGGCAGACTGACATGCTCGAAAATCATATTGCTGAACTAACACGCCTCATTAGACAATCAGTAATACCGGGCGTTTCAGCTGCGGAGATCGCGTCTAGTACGCGCATCGACGGAACATCGAATCGTATGCCTGGAAATACATAGAGGCCGGCGGATTTAAGAAATAATTCGCGCGTAACTTTCCAGGATACTTTCAATATAGTGCCAGCTGATCAGCATTCGAGCCACACGATACCTGCAAAGAAGCAGCGACAATAGAATCGTACACCGCCGCCTACCAGCGCTTGAAGGGGGGGGGGGCTAGCACTAGCAAGAATTGATTGCTGAGGCATATGCGCGCTCGCAAGGCGAATATGAGCCTATGCGTGATTTCATTATGACGCTCTTGGGGATCATGCGTAAGCAGGATCTGATGCTCAGTATAAATGAGCAACTAGATCTAATGCACCACAAGATGCAGCCTGTCCAATACTGGAAAAAGTCGTGTTGGCCACCACCAACCCCCGACGCTGTTGCTCGAGCTGGAGTAACATGCGCCACGGAATGCTCGAGGCTCAAGGTCAGCAGTGGCTTCTGTCGCTTTGTCCATTGAGAAGCCCGTACCTGTCGACATGGCCTTGGTTGTTTCTCGTGTAGTAGACGAGAAATTTAAGGGCAAGGAACTGCAGCAGCATCCAGCAAACCAGAACAAAGCGATAGCTTCATGGGGAGGGGACCCCCCCCCTACCCACGTAGCCAGTTTTCGAAAACTTCGGAGCACCCGATTTCCGCATCTAGCAACACGCGTCGCTGTGGACGCCGCTAGTACGGCCCCACAACAGCTGACTGAGCCACTCACACCGCGCACGCTCGGAAAATGCTCTGAGCTGCTGCGTGTGACGGAACGCGAGCAGCCGACACAGGATATCATAGAGAGTGCGATCGGTACCGCAGTCCCATCGCCAGCAGAGTCGCACATCGTCGGCGCTGGTCCGTATATCGACTCAAATGACAATGTGCGTCATTGGTGGGTACAACTGGATATAGGGAACTTTAGAGTGCGCTCACTGTATGACTCTGGCGTAGGGCGCACGGTCATATGCTCATTAACACTGCAGATAACGAGCGCGCTCGGCTTGAAGCTGCAGTCAAGCTACGGACACGGAGCGCGCGTTGTTGAGGTGCATTATGTGCCGATTTCAAGGTATCTGAACCTGCCAGACACGTCAGGAAGAGTGACACGGGATATCAGAGTAGCAATCATGCCTAATTTGGATTGAGATTGTTACGTAGGCATGAATCTCTGCAGGCTCTTTGGCGCAGTGTACCTCCGAACCGACGACCCTTTATTTCTAAAAGAGACGACAGAAGTGTTACCACTAGAGATGGTGGGATTCAACATCGGTGGTCTCCTGACGATAATTGCAGTGGGACTCGCATACGTGGGCGGCTATGAAAGCGTGCAGGTGAATGCGCTCGTTGATAGAAGCCTAATGTTTGGCGGAGATGCGATAGGCCGCATGACGCGCATTGAGTACGGATTAAGCATGGCGATCACTCTACCGATCAAACAGAAATACTTCTCCGTATCTTGGAAAATTGAGGAGAAGATACATAAACAAGTACGAGAGATGCTGGCCGCGCGTATAATTGAATCCATGCCCGCTAGTGGATGGTCAAGTCCTATGTTGATAATACGTAAACCCAACGGCAGCTATCGATTTTACGTAGATTATCGCAAGGGCAATGCTGTGTCTGAGCCCGATGTATCGCCCATTACCAAATATGGAGGATATACAACGCAAACTGCAGAAGCCGCGGTATATCATGACACTCGACCTCAGCAGCGCTTACCATCAAATACTACTGACTAAAGCAGTACGGCTTTTAACGGCTTTTGAAGTCCCCGCCTTGGCTTATTTATGTTTAAACGTATTTCCTACGGACTGGCCTATATGGTGTGACTTTTCAGCGAATGTTAGATTAAATCATCAGCGCCGACCTGCAACCGTACGTTTACTTCTACCTTGATAATATCATTATCGTCACTGAAACATTTTAACAGCACCTCAATATCTCGAAAAAAATTCCACAAGGCTTCCATTTTAGGAAAAAGATTTTATTCGTCTCCTTACCAACTTTTAGAACAATTAATATTAATAGATATATTAATACTGATCGAAATTTCCGCAATATTTGGAATGCAGTATATACATCTTATTTTCTTCTTCTCAAAATGACTTTTAATTCTTTTGTTTAAACGTCATAAATCGCAATTAAGAGCCAGAAATACCATTGCTCTAATTTAGATATTTTTTCGAGATACGCTATATTGGTACCCCGGTAACTTTTTTCTACATACACCTATTTAGCCCTGATACGGACTCTACCTTCAGTGCCGTGTGTCCTGTTCCGTGTGCCGTTAGAACCCAACACACACACGCACACACACATACACACACACGCACACGCACACGCACACACACCTACACACACATACACACACACACACACACACACACACACAAACACACACATACACACACACACATACACACATACATCCATACGAACATTTTCTAAAAATAGTGTATTTTGATTCTTAATGGCCCAAAAAATGTTTTAAACATCTTTTTAAGGAAACCTTTTTTTAACTATTACAAAGCTTCCTTTAGGAGGAAGAAAAAACAACGATTGTAATCAAATATATTATAAGGATAAAAATAAAGGTAAATTCAAAGCGATTCTGGTCGAGACTATATTCGCAGTTGAGACAGAGATTTTAAACTAGAAAAGTCGCAATTTACCATAAAGTCTCGTATTTTGAATTTGAACTAAGTTGATAATAAATATATGTATGTACGCCGAACGAAGATAAACTGGAAGCCAATTCCAGAGTGTGGCCACCGCGATATGAAACGAGTTTTCGTAGCAGTACGTCGTAAAGGATTTAATTTCTAAATCATACTCTGATATTCTCTTTTAGTCTAGGCTATCGAGCGACATAAATTTAAAATTGTTGAAGAGATATGCTGAAAATTTGTTAGTGTTAGTCGCATAATGGACGGCAACATTTTTTTAACGGCTGAATTTACAAGTGAGTTCTCTGAATAGGTCCGTAAATAGACCTGCGCAGTAGTCAAAATACGAAAAGATAAGTGACTGAATCATAGTCATCTTAGTACGTGCCGGCAGAAAGCCTTGACATCTCTGAATTTTTGCAAGGTTACTGGGCATTTTTGCACGGTATTATCTAGATGTTACAGTCAACTGCGGTCTCCACGAAAGGGTACTATCAAATGTTACTCCGAGAATTTTTATTTCTTCGCTAGTCTTAACAACAGTACCATCAAGAATAACATCGGGTAGATCCTGTGCCGGAAGTCTACTCATGAACCCTCGAGAGTCGAACCATGTTGCTCTGGTTTTAGCGGGGTAAATTGCAAGACCATTATTCAGAGCCCATCTCGAACTCCTACGTAGATTAGCGATAACACACTCAATAATTTCAACCTCATCCTTAAAAAGCCACTTAAATAAAATTCGAAATAAGATATTTACATCCGCGGAGAACGTGTGAGAGATCATTAATAAATAGCGAAAAAACGAAGTTCCTAAGTGACTGCCGTGCGGTACTCAGGCCATGCGAGCGAGAGGATTAGAAATTTCGCCAGAGTGTGCTGCGACTATTTGAGTACGCTCCGATAGGACGAACGATTGAGCGTTTCCATTGAAACGGAAAGATTCCAGTTTGCAGAAAATGGTCAAAAATGTTAAGTAAAGTTGGTAGTATAAAACTAATGCAATCCTTGAGAAATATCCATGGAATTTGTCTGGACCGACTGTATTGGAGTGTGTCAACCTAAGAGCCTCAAGGACGTCGTTGATTTGAATGCGTTCTAAGAAAAATCGATTTTCTGGAGCAAATTTGACAGTGGGCCTCTTCGAAAACAGATTCGCTTCTGGCAGTACATTGACAAAATGCGCGTTTAAAGTGTGTGTATGTGAGAGATCGAGAGAGAGAGAGAGCGAGAGAGAGAGAGAGAGAGTGATTGGTGCGGTGTGACTCACATCTCCTCCGTTTGGAGAGAGGGGAAGGTATGTTGAAGGTCTACTATGATCTCGTCGCGGACGTAAATGCCGTCTAGTTTTAAAGCTCAAAAACGAAGTGGTTGACGTACTTCTGTGATCAGACTATTATCGTTTCCACAAGCCGTCTACATGGTTAATACGTGATAATCAACAAGTGTACTTAAAGCGCATAATTAACAAGCTAGTTGGAAAGAAGAATTTACAAGATGTTCTAATTAGTGTGCGTGAACATTAAAAATTTAATTTAGAAGTAGCAATAAGTCCATTCGATAAATTTGTTAAAAAACAGTAAACAATGGCTAGAATTTTAAACAAAATAATGACATCACGATGTATGATTGACAATAGTGGATCCTACAATGTGAAATCTATTAGCGATTCTAAAATATTATCACTGTATTTGAGTGACATAATTAGACATGTATTTGAATCAGATGTTCGCTGTGTCTATGAACGATATATGTATATATGAATTGAAAGATTGAGTAAAATAATAAATCCTGTACTTGTACAAAATATAACGAGAAGAATGCAGCATTTAGTCATGGAAAATATATTAAGAAACAAGCAGAACAAAATTGTATACACATACTTATTGTGCACATTATATATGACTTACCCATTATTCAATGGAAGTTCATTATTTGATTATTATAATTCACAAAATCATAGAACACTATTTATTTATTATTATTTTTTTTTATAAAATTATTAAAAATATCAACTTCTTAAACAATGACATAATTTAGATTTTTATATATGTTATTACAAATTGATTAACTTAATAAAATTATAAAATTTTAATACTGTTGTTATTTTCGTTGAGTGCAAGATCAGGCACATACACAACTTTTTCACCTTGGAGATTCTTAAAGTGGTCATAAGAGGACACTGATCTTTTATCGAAAGAAAATCGAACTAACAGAGATTGGAACTTACGTCCTCAAAACAACCTCCCCTTATAAAGTAAGCATCTTACTATATGAGCTACGCACGCTTCTATAAAATAATCAAAAAATAAATAGAATGATTGTCCCCTTAAATTTCATTGGAGGCTTTTGAATGGTTGATGTTTAAATTACCGCGCAATAGATAGGTAGAAGTTGCTATGCAGAACCCCACAGCACCTTACACCTGGTGGAGCAGTTGCCGTGTACCCTTGTCTGTATAAATGCGGTAGAATATGATCTCTAACGCTACTTTATAACAAAAGAATCAAGAATGTATAAAAAAGAAAGATATTGGCCCGTTTTGTTAACAGAAAAATAGAAAATTAATGTATTTCTGTCAAATTCTTCGTTGTAGAATTAACGCTTGAAGTTTATTGAACAACTTACCTTAGAGTCATAAATAGATATAGACGTTTCATGAGCGTTTAATTAACAGAATTTTCATTTAATAATAATACAGAAACCGTTAAACTTTACGTTATTTAGCGTATGCTATCCAGAGATGAAAGCAAGTTTTCCTAGGTCGGAATCATTTTTACAGACTATCTTGCATAAATCACACATTACGCAATGTCCACAAGGAAAAAAAATCGATTTCTAGTTCATCGTTCATTCACACTTCCAAATAAACGATAAGTAGATGTTTAAATGATTTATACGTTGCTGCAGGATATATTTCTTAAAAATTTACACCTGCCACCCCATAGATAATGCTCGGTTAATGGATCGTCACCTTCCCACGACAAATTGCAGTTTTGCACTCAATACCGCAAATGCGATCAATCACACCTGTGTAATAAAATCATACAATGTCTAATTTTTGTGGTTTCAAAAAAGAATACTACAAATTGTTGAAACTATCAAGATGGTTTTGCTGATAACGGTATATAATTAATAAGTGAAACCTTTTTGCCTGCGTACTTTCATAACAAGTACACTGCAGATATAACTCCATAGGATACATCTTGGTCCAAAATAGCCGATTGGGTGCGCATGACAATTTCGGCTTCTATTTCGTTAACTATAATTTAAAAAAATAGTTTTATAGCATAAAATAAAGTTTAAATCATGATATTTTATTACCATGGATAGTAAAGTTATTAAAATTTTTATCATAAAGTTCTATACGGTAATAGAAATAAATATGTTACATTAAAAACAAACAATTTTTTCTTATATATATTCATCGTTATATATGTCGATGTTAGAACTTTTAACAGCTTGTGGCTCTACGACCTTTAGTAATTTCTTAAGATCATCGGAAAGTTCTCGACTTTGACTACTCTTTTTAGTGGATTCTCTTAGGTAAGATACGAAAGGATCGGATGGTGACAATAAACGGTTAAATATATAGATTAAGTTTTTTTGCCTTAAGCACCTTCTAGCAAACCTACACTTGTGTGATTTAAACACTTTGTTACGGTGTTCTTGAGCTTCTTCTGAAAATTAACTTAGTAATACTTAAGGAAAAACTATGCAGTAGAGATATTATTAAAAAATATAGTAAAACATATTGTAAAAGTAATTTCGCAAGTAACCGCAATTTTTCAATGAAAACCAGGTTTTCTGTTTAAACCTTGTGATTAATTATTATTTTCAAGTATTAATTATCAATTAATTAAATAATTATTAATTAAAGCGTAAGATGGCGTCGGGAGGAGGTGGACTACCTCCCGAACCTCCTGATATAAACTCAGAAACAGCATATACATGCCATCCAAAAAATAAAGTTACAACAATGATTTGTGTAGTGTGTGATAATATTTATCATAAAAGTGACTTTGACAAATATAAAGACAAAAAATACGTAGGGAAAGCACTTGTGGTTTGTCCTGCACACGTGGAGCTTGTTCTAACCTTAAAAGAGAATAAAATAAAATTAGATGAAAATGCTAGAATTTTAATTGCTCAGATAAAAAGTGCAAAAGAAGAGAAAATAAAGCACAAAATTTTAAATGAATTAAATGTTATATCTGAAAATACACAAAAATCTGGAACGAATGAAAAACTAGATGCCACGTTACTGTCAGAAAATTCTGAACTAGAAAATCTTAATATCGAAAATCAATTACTTAAACAATTTAATAGTGAATTAATGGACAAGAATACTTTGTTAAAAAGATTATTGAAAAAAGAGAAGAATGAAGATGAATTTGAAAAAGTGCAACTAAACCAAAAAACATATGCTGATGTATTAATTAATAAATCAGTAAATAAAAAGAAAAGAGTTCCCGAAATAATTGTAGAAAATCGGGAAAAGAAAAAAATCCTAAAGATTTTTCAAAAAAAGTGTGCAATTATTTAATAGATGATAAAAATATTCAAACTAAATATGTGAAATCAATTAATGATAATGAATTAATGATTAAAAGCTTGGACGAATGAAGTGCTAAAACTACTTTTGATGTTTTAACAAAAAAGTTACCTAATAATTATAATGTTGTGTATGAAAAAATTGAATCGCCAAAGATGAAAATAGTTGGAGTGGATTCCACACAAATGAACCAAGATGAACTCGAAAATGATATAAATCGAAGAAATTTTAGTGAATATCAAGACAAATGTAAAATATTACACATAAATGAAATTACGACTACTAACAAGTTAAGTCTAATAATAGAAGCACCAAGAGATTTATACAAACATATAAGAGACAACCAAAATAAAATTTTTATTGGTTATCAAAGTTGCAGAGTCTGGGATTTAATAAATATCAAGCCCAATAAATTAAATGCAATAAGTGTGGAAGATTTGGGCATAATCATCGTAATTGTGAAAATGAACCTTGTTGCATAAATTGTGCTGGATCACACATATCTTCACAATGTGATAACCTGTCCAATAAAGTATGTATCAATTGTTTTTATAGCAATACTAAATATAAAACAAATTTAGAGGTTAACCATGTAGTTAATGATACGGAAATATGTACAATATTTAAGAAAAAACTTAATAGATACATAAGTATGAGAGATTATCCTATGAATCCTACTATACCAAGATACATAGGTAATGTAGAAAATTACAAAAAAACACTATGACAACGAACTCAACTAAACCAAGAATGAAGAGTGCAATCCTCAGCAAAAAT
>OX424576.1:81054563-81069563 GCA_949152435.1 Gastracanthus pulcherrimus
TATCTCGCCGCTTGCTATTATAATATTTAGCTTGGCGTTCTTGCGCTTTTGCTGAATTTTCTGCTGCTAAATCTTCATTTCATGTCGTTTATTCATGCGCTCATTCCAATTCACTAACGCAGCTGTCTCTGCTTCTTGCGCTGTGATGAGTTCTTCTTGCCGCCGCAACGTATTTCAGTCACAGGGATGAGTCCGAAATTTAGAAAAGCTGGTGACAATTCTGTAGATCCTTACACGGCCGTGTTATAGGTACACACTAGCTCGGGAATATGTAAATCCTAAGTACTATGGTTTTTCTATATGTACGACGTGATCATGGTCTCGAAGGTACAGTATACTTGCTCTACAGATTCCGTACATCCTGATCCTCGAAAAAATCGTCGATCGAAGGATCTGATCTATAATAATACAGTATGTTGCCAACTATATTTCAATATGGATGCTTTGTCGGATTGGTGCGAACTTTCGCTTTCATCGAAAGATACCAGGCATCACTAGTTTCCTCCTCTGGGCAACTGACTGACGAAACATCTGGCACCTAGTGTTGAGTGCCTTACCTATACTCAACCTCAAAGTCATAAGTAAGCATTTCATAATCCCAGCGTGCCAACCCTCCTTTGGGATTCTGAATATTTTGTAACCATATCTGACTACGATGGTCTGTAATTACATTGAAGTGATAACCTTCTACATGAGATTGGACCTTTCTTATGGTCCACAGTACTGAGAAACACTCTCGCTTAGTTGGTGAGTAATTCCTTTCAGCTGATGTCAATGTGCGGCTAGTAAAGCATAACACGTGCTCAACTCCATCAATAGTTTGTGTGAGCACCGCTCTCAAACCAGTGTCGCTAGCATTAGATTGTATCACAAACTGATGGTCAAATGAGGGACTATGCAACACAGGAGCATATACGATAAGCGCCTTAATCTGTTAGAACGGTATCTGTTGCTCATCACTACATATTTGACATTTGATCTCGTAAGATGGGTAAGCGGGTCTGAAATTGTGGCGAAGTCATTAAAAAAATGCCCGTACCACGTCGCAGTTCATAGGAATCGTTGAAGCTACTGAAGATTTTTCGGAGCAGGAAAATCCAAATACTGGGGCAATCTTTTCTACATTCAGCCGGAATCCATCTCGGTTCACGAGAACCCCTAAAAGTCTAACTTCACTGCGGCAAAACCCGCTTTTAACAACATTCTCAAACCATATTAAATACTCTTCAAGAGTTTCTATTGTTATTATCATTTTGTCGATATACGAATAGGCATGCGGCTCAAGTACAGAGACGATAATTTTGTCGCTCAATTCTTGGAACATTGCGGGCCTGCCGGTTACGCACTACGGGAGAGAACAGAATTAAAAAATGCCAAGGCCTGGCACTGTAAATGAAGTCAAGTGTCGTGATTCTTCATTTAACGGCACAAGATGATATGCACATCTTAGGTCAATACTGGAAATGTAACGAGCTTTCTGCAGCTTTCGCAGGACTGAATCCATGTAAGGAAGCGGATACGCAGGTACTCTGGTCACTCCGTGTAACTTTCTATTGTCAACGCAAAAGTGGTAACAGCCATCTGATTTTCGCACCATTACCACTGGGCTCGACTATTTGAATATTTGATTGACCCCTGCATCCAGCATTTTACGCACCTGTTCATGCATCTCATCCTCAAGTTTCTTTGAGACTGGATAAGAGACGCCGCTTTATAGGTCGCGCAGAGCCAACATCAATCTCATGCTTGATTAGATTAGTGCAACCTACTGGCACTTTACCCGTTGGTATCTCTTGCAATTAGAAGCGTTGCACATCTGAAACGTCGCCAAGTCCAATGAAGGAGACACGAATTCGCGCATCTACTCCTACTGCCACTACCGCGAGAGGGACATGTTCCTCAATCCCTTCTATCTTTAATTTATTTTCTCGAGGCAGGATGTGCGCGTTAAACGCTTGTTTAAAATCCACGCCGAGAAGACATCTTTCTGGAAACTCGGGTAGAATAATGACCTCTAAATGGCGTCGTACCTCACCTATATCGAATGGTAAATCGACATATCCGATCACAGGTGAGATCTGTCCATTAGCAATCCGTACGCCTGGTCCTTTACTAGGTGCAATCTTTTTATTGCACGCTGCAGCAATCTGCAGGCCAAATGGTCCAATACATGTACGTGCAGCACCTCCATCATGCAGTGCACGTACTCGGAATCAACCAATTCCCACTTGCATCCACCATCGAGAGTAGTCTCTCTCGATGTAAGGAGCTGATTCCTCAGAAGCGCCATTCGCGTCATGAGCTACTATAGGTTCTGCCGCCGTCGCGATCGGTGGGAGAACTGGCTCAGCTTGCGCTTGTGCTTTGCTGGTCTCATTGGAGTGAGTCGGTGAGGTCCTTAAGTTGGCTGCAGGGGTGGTATGGACCTGATCTACGCACCCCTCTGCTCTTTTCCCGCACACTCAGGACACGTCCGTGTAGTGTATCCTGGCCAGCTACAGCCCTAGCATACAAAATGGGAACGTGGCCCAGGAGTTTTTCCCTTATTCTTGTCACTGGCCGGCTGGCGTGTGGGACTTCTTCGCTTTGGACTGCTGCCCCTTTTATAATACGGCCCTTTATATCTTGAAGGAACCGATTTTTGCGCCGCTGCTTCCTCTGCAGTTGGCGATGGAGCTTTCATGGGGCCAGTCAGAGTCAGCTGTTTCAGCTTTTCATTGAGCAACTTCTCGATTAAAGCCGACATCTCTTGAGGCGAACTTTACGATATCGCTGCCAGATTGGTAGCGTTACGCTTCGCACTCAATTTCTCCTCGACCAGCTTATCTACCTTATGAGACAAGTCTGTAGGCGAACCTTCCGCAATAGCAGCCAGACTCATTTTATAATAATTCGTCGGTGCGCGTGGCCCTTTATATGCCAATTCCGGCAACAAGCATTTATCCGCTGGAGGTGGCTCTTTCCAATTACGCCGTACCTCCACAACAGCTTCTGCGTGCCGCGCCAACCGAATCAAAGTGTCAAGATCCGTGGTCTGCTCCTTACTCACGATCGCCTGCAACTCTGGTGACATATTTTGATAAATTAGTTGCAGTTTCCTTTCTTCATTCCAAGGCACTTCAAATTTATCAATTTAAGATAGGAGAGAGAATATATAATCGGTGACTGGTTCTGCGAATCCTTGAGTGCGCGCCGTCGCTTCTGTCACTAACCTGCTGCTGATAACGGTTGTCCACGCCGTAACAGCGTCGTGCTGCCTCGCAAAAATCTTGCCATGTATGCCAATTTCTCCGGGATTGGCGACACCATTGGAGAGCTGCTCCCTTCAGCAACTCCGTCATGGCATTTAGGAGGTCCTCGTCCTCTATGCGGGCCAGTGTGCGGCACTCATTGACGCGTAGCAGATATTCTTCGATACTGCGACCGTCTTTTTCGCCAGAAAACTTAATGTTCCAGGATCGAACTGTTTTTCCGATATCATTAACACGGTGACCAGCTAATGTGCTATTTTGCGATTGCCGCATTGTCTCCGAATACTGAGACATTCCCCTCCCCCCAGACTCTTGCCGGGTTGGGAGAGTCTGATCGTGCTGGCGAGCCATCGCACACCAAAGAAGACATTGTTCTGGTAATCGAGTAGGATAACGACCTCTATGAGGCGTTGTACATTACCTATATCGAATGTTAAATCGACATATCCGATAACAAGTGAAATATGACCGTTTGCCATTCGTACGCCGGGTCCTTTACTTGGTACAATCCTTTTATTACACGTTGCAGCAATCTGCATGCCAAGTGGTCCAATACATGTACGTGCAGCACCTCCATCATGCAGTACATGCACGCATAATCCATGAAATCCAACTTGCATCCACCAACGAGATTAGTCTCTCTCGATGTAAGGAACTGATTTTTCAGAAGGACCATTCGCATCGTGAGCTATTATAGGTTCTCTCTCCGTCGCGATCGTTGAAAGAACTGATTTAACTTGCGCTTGTGTTTCGTTGGACGCATTAGAGTGAGGCGATGAGGTTCTTGAGTTGGCTACGGGGGTGGTAAGGACTTGATCTACACACCCCCTGATCTTTTCTCGCACACTCTGGACACGATCTTGTAGTGTATCATGGCCAGCTACAGCTCCAGCAGACAAGACGGGACCGTGGCCCAGGTTTCTGTGCTTTATTTTTGTCGCTGGCCAGCTGGCGTGTAGGACTTCTTCTTTTCGTACTGCCATCCCTTGTATAGTATGGCCCTATATACCTTGCAGGAGCCGACTTCTGTTTCATTGTTCCGTCTGCAGTCGACGATGACATTTTCTCGGGTGCAGTAAGAGTCAGTTGCTGTAACTTTTCATTCAGTGCAGAATTATCTTGAGGAGAACTCTGCGCTATCGCTGCCGGACATGGAGTGTTGCGCTTTGTACTCAATTTCTCCAATTGCAGCCAGACTGATTTTATAATAATTTATCGGTACATGTGGTCCTTTATATGCCAAGTCAGGCAACAAGCACTTATCAGCTGGAGGTGGCTCTTTCCAGTTACGCCGCACCACCCCGATAGCTTCTACCTGCCGTGCCAACCGAATCAAAGTGTCCAAATCCGTGGTTTGCACTTTACTCACGATCGTTTGAAACTCTGGCGACATATCTTGACAAATTAGTTGCAATTTTCTTTCTCCTTCCCAAGGCACGTTAAATTTCTCCATCTAAGAGGGGAGAGAGAATATATAATTAGTAATGGTTTCTGCGAACCCTTTCATACGTACCGTCGCTTCGGTTATTAGCTGCTATTGGAAACGGTTATCCACTTCATAACAACGTCATGCTGCTTCGCAGAAATCTAGCCATGAGTGTCAATTATTCCTGAATTGACAACACCATTGGAGTGCTACTCCCTTAAAAAATTCCGTCATGTCATTTAAGAGGTTCTCGTCCTCCATGCGGGCTCGTGTGCGGTACTCATTGACATGTAACAGAAATTCCTATATACTGCGGCCGTCTTTCTCGCCGGACAAATTAATATTCCATAATCGAAACATTTTACCAATAACATTTATTCGATGAATGGATACTGTACTATTCTGCGATGGACATGTTTACTCAGAGTATTGGGGCTCTCACCTCTCCCTGGGACTCTTGCCGGGTTGAGAGAGTCTGATCACTCTAGCGAGACGTCGTTAATGCTCTGCCTCTTTCGTGTTGTAGAACCGAGATGAAGCTTGAGGTATATGCGCTCCGCCTCCCCCGCAGTCTTCCTATAATCTCTCTCTCTCTCTCTCTCTCTTTCCTTACTACTGGACTCTCCTTCCGCTCTTTATTCGCCTCTGATATTGTCTGTAGTAGCCGATGTAATTAATACATGTTTTATATGCGAGTCAGAGAGTATATGACGATATGTAATTACCCGTTACAAACTATATCTTTATGAATAATTAGTAAAATAATTTATAAAATAACGACCTATAACGGCGCATTATAGGTTTTGGCACGTGCAGATTAGCTATTAGTCTGCTTAGTTCGACGACCCTCTTCGTGGTCTTGTCCTCCGCGTTTCGGAGGTGAAGAGCGAAAGTCAGCTTTGTATCCACGGTTACCCCTAGGTACTTAGCCGCCGGGCTCGTCGTTATCGTGACGTCTCTCACTGTCATGCTTAGGCTAGTTTGTATTCGTTTCGTCGTCAGTAGTACTCTTACTATCTTGGCTAAAGCTAGCTGTAGTCCATGCATACACATCCATTGAAGCATTCTGTCAAATGTCCGCGGAAAGATCACAGCAGACTGTCCAACGACTGATATTAAGTGTATCAGGAAAATCAAGGCTGGCGACGTCCTGGCAGAGTTTGACACAAAAAGGAAAAACCAGGAGCTGGAGACTATAGGAGACTCTATCAGGAAGGTAATGGGCACGTTGGGGGTGTACAGACCCTGACACCTAAGACAAAAGTGGAAGTCAGAGACCTTGACAGCCTCACCACCAAAGAAGTGGAGACGGCGATCGAGAAAGTCTTTGACGAAGCAGGAGTCTCAACGGGTGAGATCAGCGTTTCACTGACCAATCCCAACAGTCAGGAGAAGTGACTGGCCATCATAGACATGGACCAGGATAAGGCAGAGTTCCTCCTCGAGAATAACCGCCTGAAATTCGGCTACATGAACTGCCGACTGCGAAGGTGATGCTCTAGCGATGCTTGAAATGTCTGCGTTACTGATATCAGGCGCGCTTGTCGTGGCCCAAACAAAAGCAAGGCCTGTTACAAATGTGGCGCGGACGGTCACAACGGAGAAACCTAGAAGGCTACCGAGACGACGTGCGTTTTATGTACTGACCTTGGAGTAGACCAAGCATAGCTGGGCCACACGCCGGTATCAGGACAGTGTAGAGCATTTTCTACAACGCTTAGGCAGACCAAAGCCAAGCGTTCATGATGGACCGTAAAACGGTCCTTCAAGCGAACCTTCACAGAGCCGAATTAGCCAACAGCCTTCTGACTGAGAATTCTGACTGAGAGTATATGGCCTGCGGCGTGTTCTGGAGTCGCTCTCCTTGTCGACCGCTCTGTACCGGGTGAATTAGTCTGTGGGTATGTGTGTATGTAGTGGCGTGGAGCGCGTGTGTATGCGGCACGCAGCCGCTGTGCTCCAGCGGGTTCGTGGAGTGCTATAGTAGTACCGCTGTTAGGATCATCTCTCACTCTCTCTCTCTCTCTCTCTCTCTTTCTCTCTCTCTCTTTCTCTCTCTCTCTCTCTCTCTCTCTCTCTCTCTCTCTCTCTCTCTCTCTCTCTCTCTTCCGTCGCGCGTCTGCTGGGTGCACCTGCTCGTGTTTTGGATCCTGCATTTACACCGCACTCTGCTGCCTCCTGCGCCTGTGAGCCGGTCTGTTGTGGTGCCTGCACAGTGGAACATTCTAACCATAGCTGTGATAATAAATCACAGCTTCCACTGGTCCATCGGCACGGCTTTCAACATCCAAGCAACAACACCCGGCCAGGTGTTTTTTGAGGTTAAGAGAGGTGAACACGGCAGAGTGGCGGGAGCCAAGCACGAAGCATAATCCAGAGGTACCACTTCATTCTGGACACACAGCACGCAGTGCCATACTACCAAGGCGCCATCTGCCGACTCGAACTACAACTACGTGACCACCGAGACGACACCTGCTGCATCCTAGACACACCATCAGTACCTTCCACGACTCATCTTTGTCGCCACTAACACCATGGTCGACAACTGCGCCATCTGCGGGGAGGTTCCTAGGAGCAGCAACTCGCTACGTAAGTGCTGCATATGCGATATTACTTACCATCCGGCGTGCAAGCCTCTTGCAGTGCTTACCCGCGTACAAAGGAATGCACTGCAGCTACATACTAAAGCGGTAGCGTGCCAGGCATGTATCGACTCGAAGAGGTCGATGTTCGAGTCGGCAGTCGCGCGCGCGACGAACGCCAGCAAAAATATGAGTGGGAAAGAGAAGGAGCTAGCCGCGTCCACTCCGGCCAATAAAAGGCCTGCAACAGCTGCTCGCACCAATCAGGCGAGCAAGGCCGCGCCCACCAACTCCTCACTCTCTCCGTTGCAGGGGCTAGGCCCCGCCCCCACCAGCAGCCTACTCCGGTTGGCCTCACAGTCTCCTGTGACGTCACTAGGCCCGCCCATTTCCAGTACAGGAGCAGAGCACAGTGGGGAATCCCCGAGTGACGTCACGGCCAAGAATGCGGACCGAGCTAATAATACTTCACAGTCCTCCTTCTCCAAAAATAACAGCAGTATTAATGATATAAATGCGTCCGTCATCCGTATGCTAGATAGTACCGCGTTAAAAAAGGGAACAACGGTCTCCTGCCTAGTGGAGTACGCGAATTCTACCTCAAGAAACATTGATAATGCACTTGATAGACATTGCACCTCTATTGAAGGCAGATTGGAGGCAATTGTAAATAGGCTAAAGACGTTACCAGCAGTACATACTTTGGCACTTTCAATTGACTCTAAGCTGCAAAAAATTGAGGAAAAACTGTCGAAACAACACTCCCAGCTGGAGGAGATGAAAAAGGAGAAGCAAGTGCTTTATCAAGAAATAGATAACCTAAAAATTAAAAATAAAAAATTACATGATAATAATGTAGAAACGAACACTTTATTGACCAATACAGAGGTAAATTATAGCATGTTAATTGATAAAATCGATAATCTAGAGCAGACAAATCTCGAGTCACAGACTAAAATTGATAATCTTGTATTAAACACTTTTGAAAACGATTTCCTAAATTTAACAAATAAAATCAATAGAGTTGAACATGACAACAAGGAAATAATAACAAAAATAGAAAAAATAATAACAAAAGAAGATTTTACCTCTGTATATACTACTACTATTGAGAAAATTGAAAGAAATGTTGAGAACATCCAAAAAGATAACCAACTCATACTAAATAAAATAGAATTCCAAAAAATCGCAGTACTACCCAGTACACTAAACAATACCGTTTCTCTTATAAGTACAAAAAAATGTAATACTGCTAATAATGCGTCTGCTACGAATAGTACCTTACTTGACAATTATAGTGATATAAGCGAAACAATTGACAATTGTGAAAGCAATAATGACGGGTTTATCCAAATTGTAAATAGTAGAAATAAAATGTCTAGGCGTTTGAATAAGTATAATAACGACAATGCTGACGCTGCGGCATCACCTGCACGAAGCACGCGGGTGCAAACGATTGATGGGGGGACAGTGCACAGTAAAAACATTAAAAGCGGTAATACGGAGCTCATTATTTCAAGCATTTTCGACGGTGATGTCTCTAAGCGTGTTGACGTCGCACACGCGATACTGTGCCGTGTCCTTCCATCAACACAAAAAATTGATATAATAGGCACACGCCTGCTTCGGTCAGAAGAATCAACAACTGCGGCACTAGCAGATACAAACAGCGAACGTAGAAGGTCACCATGGGTTGTTACCCTTTCCAGCAGTGCGTTAGGCGAGAGAATAATGCGAGCCAAAAAGCTTATCACTGGCTTTCATGCTAGAGATGTCGACATTGCAGCTCTTGACCAGGACACAAGGGATGGGATTATAAATGGGAAAATTTTTATAAATGAATTGTTAACAAAAGAATGTTTTATTAAATATAGAAGTCTCAAGGCCCTTGCGATGAGACTTAATTTTAAATATGTTTGGCATAGAGGGGGCCGTTTCCTGGTGAAGAGGCGCGATGGCGATGTCTCTCATGAATTTTCATCCGCGGCTGATTTACAGACAATTGTGGCATCATATGCCATTAATCAACCATCTCAAACTGTAAATACTGAAAACAAAACTGTTGATAATGAAATCGAAATTGATAATAATGTAATTCCGTCAACTGCTGCAAAAAATTGACTATCCGCAGACACTGCTGGGGGGGGGGGGGGTTCACTGTAAGGGACTGAGGGCAGGTTTTGTCAATGTTACCTCACTGAAGGGGCACATTGGCATGATTAAACAACACCTTTCAGCTCGTCCTACCTACCATCTCTTTGGGGTTGCTGAGTCGCACCTTGACCCTGATGTTGGGAGTGATCTCATTCAGATCGATGACTACTCACTACTTAGACTTGATCGCAACAAACTAGGAGGCGGGCTAGTCCTGTACATTCATAACACTTTCAAGGCAAATTTACTAAGCAGTTCTCCAACAACACAGGAGGGCAGACCATTTATACCTGAATATTTAATGTGCAGTGTTCAGCAGGGCAGCCTTCCCCCCGTCTTTGTTGCTTTAATAAACAGACCACCACACGTACCGTTTTTACAGGGCTCGGACTTAATAGACAAACTGACGATACATACTCAAGACTTTAGTCACAAAATTATCATGGGAGATCTGAATGCGAACCTACTCGGAACGTCAGCCGATGCGAAATTTGTTAGACGGTTGGATGATGACCTTAACCTTCAAATAATTGATCATGGTGCGACTCATCATCTCACGGATTCTCACACGTGGATTGATGTGATCTTGACAGATAATAATGACGTTGTACTGAGCAGGGACAATCGGCCGGCGCCTTTTCCCAGTCATCATAACATCATAGAGGTCGAGATTGGGGTCGAAACTGCTGCATCCCCTGTGGTTGAATCATTCAGCTACAGGGATTTTAAGTCGATCCAGCAAGACGACCTCCTGTCTCACCTAGCTGACTGTGATTGGTCGCGGATCGATGGTCCCACGGCGAGTGTTGACAGTCAATTAGAGTGCCTCAGTGTCAACCTCATGGCTGTGATAGATAAAATTGCACCGTTAAAAGAATTCATACCGAAAAAGAAAACAAATCTACCATGGGTTGATGCTGAACTAATACATCTTTACAAAAAACGTGACTCCGTACGAAGACGCTATTCGCGGACCAATGACGACAGACTGTGGCGGGAGTATCAGGGCCTTGCAGCTGAAGCTGAATTACGAACGAAGGAAACAAGGGAAAGATTTTTACAAAATAAAATTTCTGAAGCGATTAATAATAAGAAAGATATCTGGAAAGAGCTCAAGGCTGTGGGCCTTCTGCCAAAGACAAGAGAGGAGCTTCATGGTTTCTCACCGGAAGAGCTCAATGCCCACTTTGCAGGGGTGTCGATCTCCCAAAATGAGGGTGATGAAGAACTTGACAACGTCCTGACCACTGCCAGTGATGACGGTTTTGTTTTCCGAGAAGTCAGCTTCTCGGACGTGGTTCTGGCTGTTGCCCACTTCTCATCACAAGCCAGAGGGGAAGACGACATTCCCCAAAGTATAGTGGCTAAGGCTCTTCCGTTTGTGGGAGATCATATTGTTAAGATCTTTAACTCCTCTCTGTCCAGTGGCATTTTTCCGGGAGCTTGGAAGGGAGCTCGGTTGGTGCCTTTGAAGAAGAAGCCTGTCCCATCTACGGTGTCAGATTTCCGACCAATTGCCCTACTGAGTTTCCTTTCTAAGGTCCTTGAAAAAATCGTACACGACCAAATAACTGACTTCTTACGAGAAAATAATACTTTGGACCCGATGCAGACTGGTTTTCGACAGAATCACAGTACACAGACAGCACTACTGAAACTGACGGAGGACATAAGATCAGGCATTAACAACAACAAAAAACTATTGACTATTTTGTTAATGTTTGATTTTAGCAAAGCATTCGACACCATCTCACACACTAAACTGCTGCGTAAGCTGATGCGCATGGGATTCTCCAGGAGTGTTCTCCTGTGGCTTAAGTCATATATCATGGGGAGACGACAGAAAGTCGTCACAATCACAAACGGGGATTCAGGTTGGCTAACCACCAATCTTGGCGTTCCACAGGGCTCAGTCCTGGGACCCCTGCTTTTCAGCCTGTACATAAACGACTTACAAGACGCACTCGACTTAGATGGTGTCGAACACATACTTTACGCTGACGACTTGCAAACCTACACACAAGTGACCCTGAAAGGTCTTCGTGATGGTATCGGTCGCATGTCGGCTGTAGCACAAGCAGTGTCGAACTGGGCAACGTCAGCTGGCCTGCGCCTCAATGTCGGCAAGACAAAGGCGATCATTTTTGGATCTGATCACAACATCAAACAGGTTCAGAGCCTTGACTTGCAAGGCATTGAGATACAGACCGGCGTACACGTTCCCTTTGTCGATACAGTCACTAACCTCGGCGTGGTGATGGACGGAGGGTTGACATGGAAGCCGCAACTGAATGCGGTCAGTAGAAAGGTAAATAGGGCTCTGTATAGCTTAAAACTTTTCCCTTCAAGCACCACAGAGATACTGAGGAAGCAGCTGGCATGTGCACTGGTACTACCTCACTTAGATTATTGCTCAGTGGTTCTTCTTGATGTGTCAGGGGAGCTCCAGACACGACTACAACGTCTACAGAATGCATGTGTGAGATACATATGTGGTGTTAGGCGGGATGAGCATATCACCGCCTACAGGAAAAAACTGGACTGGTTAGATTTGAAGGTGAGGAGGGAGTATTTTATGGGGCTGCTGCTTTACAAAGCGGTTGTCATGCGGCAGCCACCGTATCTTACTGCCCTCTTTGAAAAAAACCAGGCCAGGACTTCAAGTAGGGGTGGTATGAAAGAGCTCTCGCGCACCGATAAGGGCCTTTTCTGTGAGGTGCCTGCCATCTTTTTGTATATTTAAAACGGCGTTTAGCAGGCACCTTAAGCAATTACATGGTGAAAAGTATGTTCAGAAATAAAAAATGAGTCGAGTATTTATTTAGGCTTTTTATTTATTTAAATTATTTATTTATTTAATTTATTTATTTATTAAAACTTATTTATTTAAATTATTTATTTATTTAATTTATTTATTTATTAAAACTTATTTATTTAATTTATTTATTTATTAAAACTTATTTATTTATTTATTTAATTTATTTATTTATTTAAATTTATTTATTTATTTATTTAATTTAATTATTTATCTTGTTTATTTATTTATTCGACGTATTTATTTGTTAATTTATTTATTTATTTATTAAATATGTTTAGTGTTAATTAGGTGTGAATGTATTTATTAGCGTGATTGTTAAAGTGTTATGAATGAGTGTGTTTTAAATTTAGACGTGATAGTGTACGCAAAGATTTAGCAAAGTATGTGTATGTATTCTTTTATATTTATATGTTATCTTTATTGTATTTATTTTTTATTCTATGTATTATTATTTTTTTTGACGAAGCGTTTTCTGTGATATTTGACTGTGACTAGTTCATTACTTTTAAATTTTATAAACTGACGAACTGATAAAGTGAATTATTATTTTAATAAGAAATATGCAATAAGTGAAAGTTAAGATAACAATTATATTAAATCGACTGATATTTTTTTTTTTTTTTTTTTTTTTTAAATTATAATTATAACTACATGTACATGAAATTGTAAGATTTTGTCTTCTGACGAATAAAAAGTATATCTATCTATCTATCTATCTCTCTCTCTCTCTCTCTTACACATGGATTGACGTCATACTGGTTGACGATAATGACGAGGTACTGAGTGCTGACAATCGAGTGGCGACCTTCCCAAGCCGCCACAATATTATTGATGTTATATTAAAAGTGCACACTATCAACCCTCCAAAACCATCTACTTTTACCTATAGAGACTTTAAAAAAAATAGACAAAAATCAATTATTACATGCTCTTCAAAACTGTGATTGGTCACCACTCGATTGCCTAGACAGTGACGTGGACAGTGGACTAGCGTGTGTTGGCTCCAATCTCATGGAGGCAATAGATAAACTAGCTCCTTTAAAAACTTTCACACCTAAGAATAATGTTAAACCTCCATGGGTGGACGTCGATCTCATGCACCTTTATAACAAACGTGACGCTGTACGTCGACGGTGTAAAAGAACGAGAGATAATGAACTCTGGCAAGAATATTTACAACTTACTAAAGAAGCGGAGGATAGATAGGAGCAGGCACGCAGCTCCTACATTCAAAATAGAATTTTCGAAGCGTTAAATGACAATAGAGATATTTGGAAGGAGCTGCGTGACCTTGGACTGCTGCCCGCTGCTAAGGATGGTCTGCACGGTTTTACACCGGAGGAGCTTAATGCTCAATTTGCGGGGGTGTCAGTCTCTCAGGGCGAATGCGATGATGAGATGGATGACATCGTAGCTTCGGCCTCGGGGAGGGTTTCGTTTTTAAGAAAATCACTCCTGAGGACGTTGTTCTAGCTGTCTCACATTTCTCCTCGCAGGCTGTCGGGGAAGACGGCATCCCGCAAACAGTAGTAGCTAAAGCTCTTCCGGCTACTGGTTCTCATCTTGCTAAAATATTTAATTCATCACTATCAAATAGTATCTTCCCGGGGAATTGGAAGAAGGCTCATTTGGTGCCTCTAAAAAAGACTTCTATACCATCTTCAGTCACGGACTTCCGTCCTATAGCCCTCTTAAGCTTTCTCGCCAAGATCCTTGAGAAGATCGTGTATACACAGATTACAGAGTACATTACATCTAAAAATATCCTCGATCCTTTACAGACTGGATTTAGACAGTACAACAGCACTCAGACCGCCTTACTTAAGTTAACAGAGGACATAAGAGGTGGTATCGATGGTATTGAGGATGATAATAATAAAAAAATAAAAATAAAAAAATTGGTAACTATTCACCTTTTATTCGACGTTAGTAAAGTAAAGCCTTCGATACCATCTCACCGACGAAACTGCTTCCCAAGCTGATTAGAATGGGCTTCTCCAGGGGCGCGCTTCTGTGGATCAAATCCTACATCACGGGGCGGCAACAAAAAGTTGTCACCAGATCTCATGGTCAGTCTGATTGGTTCACAACCAATCTTGGAGTTCCACAGGGCTCGATCCTGGGACCTCTTCTCTTCAGCCTTTATATTAACGATCTTGCGGACGTTCTGGACCAAAAACACATCAAGCACCTACTTTTCGCAGACGATCTACAAATTTACACGCAAATTGAACTGTCGGACTTACAAAAGGACATCGAACGCTTAACAGCTGCGACGCGAGCCGTGTCGGCATGGGCAACGTCTGCGGGCTTGTGCCTCAATGTCAGCAAAACTAAGGCTATAATTTTCAGTTCAGTATTTAATATAAACGCCCTCAAGGACTTGCAGTTGCCTGGCAATTGAGGTGGAAGGTGGTGCATTCGTACCTTTTGTCGACACGGTTAAGAACCTCGGTGTGTTCATGGACTCAAAATTCAATTGGAAGCCGCACATAGATCATGTCACCAAGCGCGTAAATTGTGCACTCTATGGGCTAAAATTTTTTAGATATTGTACCACTGAGTCCCTACGCAAGCAGCTCGCAAGCGCTCTGATTATCCCGCACCTTGACTACTGCACGGTTGTCTAACTTGACGTATCTAACGAACTGCAAACTAAATTACAGAGACTACAGAACTCCTGTGTCAGATGCACTTGCGGCGTCAAGAGGGATGAACACATCACCCCTTACAGGATGAAACTGGAATGTCTAAATATTGAACAAC